>CANUEY010173388.1:0-11902 GCA_948099555.1 Croton setiger
TATTTCAAAAACACGAGAGATGAAAACCTTTTTAAAGATTTTGAAGAACGACAAATTGGATCGAGGAGGATTCTGGATATCTCGAGTGTAGAGCATTGATCATCATCGGTATTTTTAGGGGCAAAAATCAAGCGTCAACAGGGGGCAAACTGTTGATGCTTGATTTTTGCCCCCCAAAAACAACATGATGATCAAGGTTCCAAGCTCGAGATATCCAGAATTCCTATCCAGCTCGATTTTCCTTTTCCTAAAAATATTTTCCTATGTTTTAGTCCTTGTCGCATTTTAAGAAATTCTCAAAATTTCCCTTCTTTTTACCAAAAATATATTATTCGGTGCGTTTTCATTTTTTGTAAATTTGCAAAAAAATATAAAAATAATTTAAAGAGAATAATTTTTTATTTTAATCTTAAATGTCAATTTTAAGATTAAAATAGCAAATGTTTTACATTTTATTTTTAATTGATAGTGATTTTGGTTTTTAATTGTAGTGTGTTTTAAAATTTTAATTTTAATTAATTAAAAAGAATTAAAAAAAATTAATTAGAAAAATTTGGAGAAAATGATTAAATTGAAGAGAAATAAAAGAAGTTAGGAAGAATTGAAAAGTTAGAATGGGAAGGAGGGACTTGATTGCAGACGGAAGGAAACAACTAGGGAGGAAAATGAGAATAACTGAAAGTTAAGAGGAGGAGCCGTCTGTAGGGAAACAAAACGATGTCGTTTTGTTAAAGAACAAAATGGCACCGTTTCAATAAGAGGGAAGGCGCGCTCCAGAGGAATTAATACGACGACGTTTCAGACTTTAATGAAACGACGTCGTTTCATTCAATCAGAAAACAAAAAAAATAAAGAAAATCGAAAGAAACAGATTGAAGAAAGAGGACGAACGAAAAAATGCGAAAACAGAAAGAAAAGAAAGACGAACGAAAAGAAAAAAAGAAATCAGAAACGAGAAGGGAGCAGTTGAAGATTTCAAAGAGAACATCCCTCAACAAGCTTCTAAGTGATGGCGTGAAGATGATGGAATGACCAGAAAAGAAGGGAAAGGAACGGCGGTAGGTGGCTGTCAGCCACAGTTACAAGATGCCTACGAATACTCCCTTGAAAAGGGAGATTCTGGAGCAGATCGAGGAAAGTTTGTAGTCAGTATGACTCGTCGACCTCGTAACCGTAACCGGGTTCGGGATTTGAGGGAGGATTCCAGAATTGGGGGTTCGTTTGAGAAGAGCGTTCGAGAGAGGAAGCCAATTCTGGAATCGAAGGATTTTTCTAAAAAATTTTTTTAACCTTTCTTTTCTTAGGAAAAATAGTTTTTGATTCTGTAAGCATAACCTCGGTTCTTAATTCAAAATTGATTTGAAAATAAGAATCGAAGGAACTCTTATTTTTCTGTAAAAAAAAATTGTTTCTGGAACTGAAACTTGAAGCAGTAAGAGGATTCTCAATCAATGATAAATCAGGGGTTAGAAACAGATGAAATTCATGTGATTGAAAGTGGAGGAGCCACTTGCATAGTGGTGGGATCTCCGGTGTGTTGTTGACAGTTCAGATAATTGAAAGTGGGGAAGCTACTTGCATAGTGGTGGGATAGTGTTGTTGACGGATCAGATAGTTGATTGTGGAGGAGCCATTCCAATTGGGAGTAGTGGGACCTTCGATGCCTTGTGCATCTGTCAATTGTGTAGTAGATTGTGGAGGAGCCATTCCAGTTGAGAGTGGTGGGGCCTTCGATGCCTTGTGCATCTGTTGATTGTGTAGCAGATCGTGGAGGAGCCATTCAAGTTGAGAGTGGTGGGACCTTCGATGCCTTGTGCATCTGTTGATTGTGTCGCAGATCGTGGATGAGCCATTTTAGTTGAGAGTGGTGGGACCTTCGATGCCTTGTGCATCTATCGTGTGTGTAGGAGTCATTCCAGCTGAGAGTGGTTGGACCTTCGATGCCTTGTGCATCTGTCGTGTGTGGAGGAGTCATTCCAGCTGAGAGTGGTGGGACCTTCGATGCCTTCGGCATATGTTGATCGTGGAGGGGCCTTGTTTTTATAACGGTTAGGACCTCCGGGCAATTATCTCCAGATAAGCACTATCTATCTGTTGATCATGGAGGGGCCTTGTTTTTATAACGGTTAGGACCTCTGGCAATTATCTATCAAAATTCGATGCCTTTGGCATCTGTTGATCATGGAGGGGCTTTGTTTTTATAACGGTTACAACCTCCGGGCAATTATCTATCTGTTGATCATGGAGGGGCCTTGTTTTTATAACAGTTAGGACCTCCGGGCAATTATCTATCTGTTGATCATGGAGGGGCCTTGTTTTTATAACGGTTAGGACCTCCGGGCAATTATCGCGGGATAAGCGCCATCAATCAAAATTCAGTCGTCAGTTAAGAAGATTCGTCAGAAAAAAATTTAAGTTTTGCAATGGTAGGATGTTGTGAACTTCTCTGCACGATGCGATGTTCGTAAACGGATACAAGATCTGATGAGATATGGAGGAATGAAAAAAACTTCTGTGGAAGATCCGTTGTGATGTAATTAAGAAGAATTCTCAGCATAGACGGGTTATACCTACAGATAGGGTCACTAAAATAGTTGAAAAATTCAGTCTAAACTTTATCGACATTCCAAGGGGAGAACCGTGACATACATGGTCCTTGGAAGAAGAAAAATCTTGCAGAGTTTGGAATTCTGACTCAATTTCTGTCTCCGAAGCAGAGTTCGGAATTGTGACTCAATTTTCTGTCTCCGTAGAGAGTTTGGAATTGTTACACAATGTCTGTCTCTACAGAGGAACAATGATCAGTATCTTACTAGTGTTTTTCTGAAGGTCAATGTCAAACTTGGAGGATTAATCTCATCAGTGATAGTCGAACAATAATCATGGCGTTCCCTTGATTGCAGTAAAATTAACGGAGCCTTGTAAAGTGGAGAAGCCACTCTCAATTCAATCAGTGATCAGAGAAAGTGGAGGAGTCACTCTCAGATCAGTCGTCAGTGAAAGTGGAGAAGTCGCTTTCAACCTAATCAATCGTCAGAAAGTGAAGAAGTCACTTTCAACTCAGTCAGCTGCCAGAGAAAGTGGAGAAGCCACTTTCAGTTCAATCAGCCGGAATGAAAACGGAGAAGTCGTTTTCAACTTCAATTTAACCAGATGTCGAAGAAAGCGGAGAAGTCGCTTTCGCCAAAGACCAGCAAACCCCGAGGTAATGATGTCTATCTAAGCGTCAAGTGTTACTTTGATCGAAATTCGTGCGAAGCACAATTTATATCAAAGTGGGGGCGAACTGTTGACGCTTGATTTTCGCCCCCGAAAAACAACCAATCCAGAATTCCTATCCAGCTCGATTTTCCTTTTCTTAAAAATATTTTCCTATGTTTTAGTCCTTGTCGCATTTTAAGAAATTCTCAAAATTTCCCTTCTTTTTACCAAAAATATATTACTCGGTGCGTTCTTATTTTTTGTAGATTTGCAAAAAAATATAAAAAGAATTTAAAGAGAATAATTTTTGATTTTAATCTTAAATGTCAATTTTAAGATTAAAATAGCAAATGTTTTACATTTTATTTTTAATTGATAGTGATTTTGGTTTTTAATTGTAGTGTGTTTTAAATTTTTAATTTTAATTAATTAAAAAAATTTTAAAAAAACTTAATTAGAAGGGTTTAATTGAGAGAATTTGAAGAAAAATAGGAAAAGGATTAAATTGAAGAGAAATAAAAGAAGTTAGGAAGAATTGAAAAGTTAGAATGGGAAGGAGGGACCTGATTGCAGACGGAGGGAAACAACTGGAGAGGAAAATGAGAATAACTGAAAGTTAAGAGGAGGAGCCGTCTGTAGGGAAAAACGACGTTGTTTTGTTAAAGAACAAAACAGCGCCGTTTCAATAAGAGGGAAGGCGCGCTCTAGAGGAATTAATACGACGACATTTCAGACTTTAATGAAACGACGCCGTTTCATTCAATCAGAAAACAAAAAAAAATAAAGAAAATCGAAAGAAACAGATTGAAGAAAGAGGAGGAACGAAAAAATGCGAAAACAGAAAGAAAAGAAAGACGAACGAAAAGAAAAAAAGAAATCAGAAACGAGAAGGGAGTAGTTGAAGATTTCAGAGAGACCACCCCTCAACATACTTCTGAGGGATGGAGTGAAGATGATGGGACGACCAGAAAAGAAGGGAAAGAAACGGCGGTAGGTGGCTGTCAGCCACAGTTGCAAGATGCCTACGAAGACTCCCTTGAAAAAGGAGATTCTGGAGCAGATCGAGAAGTTTTTCGGGGGAGAGATTAGAGCTTTCTGGAGAGGGACTGCTTGCTTCGAAAATCAGAAAGAAAAGAGAGTTGGGGAGCTTACTGGAAAAATCTGTAAGCTTTCGATTTAGGGTTTTCTGTTCTTGATTGGATTTGATCTTAGGGATTTCTGTAATTGGGGGACTAGGGTTCTTTCTGTAAGGTTTAGGGTTTCTGTATTCAAATTGGGGGAATTGGAAATTAGTGTTTTCCGTTTGTAAAATTAGGAATTTAAAAATTAGAATTGTTTTGCTTCTGGATTTCAAAATTCCTGTAAAGAACTAAGCTTGAGGTTGTGGATTCTGGAATTTCAAGTTGCAATTGAGAACCATTTCTGAGGTACTTTCTGTTTCTTGTTTAATTTCAGTTTCTCTTCTCCTTTTTGTTTAATATGTTGAGGCATGTATGGGAACCAGGTTAGCCATAATGATCGTTAACTGCTTTCTTTCTGTTTTGATTTATAATTCTGGACATCTTCTAGGTTGTCTTTGTTTCTGTTTCATTTGAAACCAAATATGCTAAGTGTTATTTGAGTTGTTGGATGTTAAGTTTGTTCCTGCTTTCTATTCTGTTTTGAGAAGCATGCTTTTGTTCGTTGGAAATATGGTTCAACCTTGCATTGTCTGCTGAGAAACAGGATTTGTTTGTTGAAGTTATTTGTTTTGGCTGCTCTCTGGACTGTTTGTTGCCTAGTTTAGACGATTATTCCTTCTGCCTGTTTCGTTTTTGATGCATTTGCTGTCAAACCTCAGATTCTCAGTTTTCACATCTTCTGCTTAGCCGTAGTCACTATGCTCATTATGTATGAACTTATAGAAACTGAATGTTAAGTGAAAATCACATAAAGTCTGTGGGTATGTTTCTGACCATTACCAACTTGTTTCTGAATGTTTCTGTATGCGGCCGCTATTGAATGATTGTGTTTGCTGTCTTTTAACAAATATCCAGAATCTTGAATTGGTTCAGCTGCCTTTCCCTGCATGAAACTGTTTCTGTTTAGGATGTATAGGTTGTTGTTAGAGTGCATTTATGAGTAGATGTATCATACTGTTGTCGTCCTGTTTGCAAGCTTTCTATTAAGTTTTCTGTTGAGCCTCTAGGTTGTTGCTTTTGTTGAGGCTGCCTCAGCTTCCCTTTTGTTGTTGTGTTCATGGAAGGCATGTTGTTAGGGTTCTGGAACCCAAGTTCCTACTCTTTTCTATGTTTGATCCTGCTATGCCACAGGTATGTGTTTCTGTTCATGCATGTATAGTTGGCTTCTGCTGCATTAGGACTAGTTGGTGTATGTGTTTCAAACTCAGCAGCAGAATGCCTAGGTCTGGAAGTAGCTATGCAAGGATTCTGCTTGCATAATTCATTTATATGTTTGCTATTGGGATTGTGCAGGGTTATGTTGTTCTTTATGGAATTTGCTATGATAAAATGGGATGAGTGTATATGTTGCATAATAGGGGGACAGCTTTGGGGAATCAATGATATGTGAGGGACTGTTTTGTAATTGGCCATAACATGTATATTACCTGCCATTTTCTGTTTGCTTCAAATAAATGGGATAAATTTAGGCAGATTTATCTAAGAATGCATGAAAGAGTCTAAGTCTAAAGGCTAGGAGCAGTTTGGTAATTTGTCAATGGTCAGGGGCTAAAATGGAAATTTTACATGTTTGGCTTGTGATGAATGCTATTGAACGCTTATGCATGTTTAATTGCTTGTTTAGTCGTTTGGCATGAATGTAGGGCTGTTTGGCTAAATTTTGTAAACTGGGGCAAAAATGTAATTTTTCAAAAGTATAAGGACCAAAACCGTAATTTTCCACATTTGAACTAAATTGACAAATTGACATGTTTTGTATGATTATGAACTGTTTTGGGGTTGATTGTGCAATAAAAATAAGTTTGGAGCAAAAACGTAATTTTACAAAATATGAAGACTAAAATGTAATTTTACATGTTTTGCGTCCCAATTGCCAAATTGATGTGTTTTTCATGTTTTGCATGTTGTTATGTGATATTTGAATGTTTATGGGCCGAATGGCAATTTTTCCATCCGGGGGCCTTTTTGTAATTTTCATAAAGTCCAAGGACTAAATCGTAATTTTTCGTTAAGTGCCTTTAAATGCTAATTTTGGGTGTTGGGATTTAATTTGGGAATTAATCGGGTAGTATGTAATTTTTAGGAGATGTTTGTAATTATTTTCTCCGGAAATCGGAGAAAGAATAATTAGTTTTAGGTTTTTACCTTCTGCAATTTACATTTCCGCAATTTACTGCTTTCTTATGTGTGTTTGTGCGTAAAAGATTTTAATCATCGGTAGCAACATCGCTAGTTGCTTTTCATAAATAAATACTTAACTTAAAAATTGGAAAACGATTTTTGGTTTGAGAGGCCGGTATATCCGGGCGTTAGTCGAAATGTAATTTCGGCTAACGTACCCAACCCTCTTACCCAGAATTTTTGGTTCAAACTTGCTTTATCCAAAATAAAAAAAACGGAGTCAATTTTTCATAAATAAAATTTGGTTTTTATAAAAAATGAAAATTGGTTCTCGAATGGGTGGCGACTCGAAATTATTTTAAGACCGACTGGTTCGGCATCGTGATCCCAAAACGTTTTATCACTTTATTTTATCTTTTCGGTTTCATCAAAAATCGAAAAGTCCGAAATCAAAAAATCCGGTAACAATACCGTCTGCTGAAATGATATGTCACAGAAACATTATATGATCCAGCCAAAATTCACACTTACTGAATTTGGCGTAAAGCTGTCTTTCCTGCAAAATCTGCAAAATTGTCCTCAGGTGTCTCTCGTGTCTTTGTGGATCCTCCGAATAAATCAGGATGTCATCGATAAACACTATAACAAACTGATCAAGATAAGGCTGAAAGATCTTGTTAATCAATGCCATAAAAATCGCTGGAGCATTCGTCAACCCGAATGGCATTACTAAAAACTCGTAATGTCCATACCGAGTCTGAAATGCTGTCTTTGGAATGTCTTCTGTGGCTATCTTCAACTGATGATAACCTGACCTGAGATCGATCTTGGAAAAGACCTTCGCTCCCTAAAACTGATCAAACAAGTCATCCACTCTGGGCAATGGATACTTGTTCTTGATTGTCACTTGATTGAGCCGGCGATAATCTATGCACATCCTCATAGTGCCGTCTTTCTTTTAACAAAAAGCACTAGTGCACCCCAAGGGGATACACTTGGTCTGATGAAACCCTTATCAAGTAACTCTTGAAGCTGCTTCTTCAACTCTTCCAGTTCCAGTGGCACCATTCTGTAAGGTGTAACAGAAACGGGGGCCGTACTTGGAACTACCTTGATGGACATATCCACCCCTCTGTCCGGTGGTAAGCCGGACAAATCCTCTGGAAACACATCTGGAAACTCTCTGACGACTGGAATATCCTCTACTGTACTACTCTGGTCCCGTGTGTCGATGATATGTTCCAAATAAGCCTCACAGCCCCTCTGAATCAAACTAAATGTTGTGATCGCTGATATCAAACACCCAGGCACTGCTTGCCTCTCTCCGTAGAAAACAACCTCTTGCTGCCCTGGCGGCTCTAACATAACCTCTTTGGCATAGCAATCGACCTTAGTTCGATGCCTTCCCAACAAATCCATACCCAATATGATGTCAAAATCATGAAAGGGTAGCAGTATCAAGTCTGCTGGTAACACTCGCTCACCAATAGTAATCTCACAATCAGGATAAATGTGTTTCACTCTCTCTAACTCTCCCAAGGGTGTATGAACAGAAAGGCTATACTCTAAGTGTTTAGGTTCTCTCGGTGTTTGGGCTGACATATGTGATGATATAAATGAATGGGATGAACCAGGGTCTATCAATGCATATGCAAAAACATCAAGAGTTTTAAAAGAGAGTTTACCAGCAATAACCTCTGGAGCTGCCAACGCCTCGTCTCTGGTCAGTGCATAGACCCGAGCCTGTGCCGGTGTCTGCGCCACCCCCAGCTGGAGTGAACGACCCTCTGCTTCTACCAAAACTCGACCCGGCCCCACTAGCACGGGTGATCTGAACTGATGGCTCTGATGGTGCTTGAGCCAACTCTCGTCTCCTGGGACAGTCGTTAAAGTAGTGTCCCTACTCTCCACAAAGGTACCATGCTCCAGTGAACCGTCGACATTCCCCCCACTGGGGTCTGCCGCAAAGAGCACACTGTGGTTTAGGCTGTGCCTGTGTCTGCACCTGTCCTTTGCCAGGACTACTCTGGTGGAAAGAACTACCCCTCTGGAAACCAGCCTGTAAACCACCCGAAAACCTCTGTGATCGACTCTGAGAACCTGATGGAGCAAACGGCCTCTGATATTGACGCTTATGGGAACTACCCGCGTCCTCTGTATACATTGCTCCCTCTCTCTTAGGCCTAAGAACAAATTGTGGCCTCTCTGAAACCAATCTCTCGGCCTTAACAGCCGCTGCTCGGAGATTTGCAAAGCTCCTCAAATCGTAAGATGTGATGTGGGACTTAATCTCCCACCTCAAACCTTCCTCATATCTACGGCACTTGTCCCTGTCGGACGATGCCAAAGAGCCTGCATAACGGGATAGCTGAGTGAACCGTACCTCACAATCGGCCACTGACATGTTCCCCTGCTTCAAGTTGAAGAACTCCCGTTGCTTCTGATCTTAATACACCTCAAGGGTGTACTTCTTTCTAAACTCGAAGAGGAAGTCGTCCCAAGTCAGAACTGCTGGTCGAGCCATAGAATTAGGGACTGTCTCCCACCAATCAAAAGTATCTCCCTGGAGAAGAGAAATGATGTAGTCACCATAGGCTTGCTTCGAAACCTAACCTCCACTTGTAGTGGTCGCAAATTCAAATCAAAAGGTCTTTTCTTTTGGTTGTAATGGGGCTTGGGCCAAGGTTGGGCAAAATGGGAAATTTTGGCTTTGTTTTGAAGGAATCACTTTCTAGTGAACCACATGAAGTATTATTGATTTTTTCTTTCTAAAATGTGCTTTATTTCTTAAGTGTTCTTCTAACTCTTTCTTATTTCCAGCTATATTTCTTTTCATTTTCTTATTCTTTCTTTTGATTTTGATTTTCTATTTTCTAGTTTTTGTAGATTTTGGTTCTTGGTTTTCTTTTTCTACTCTTTCTTTTTTCCTTTTCTCAATTCAACCAGATTGTCGTGTTCTCTTTTCTCTTTTCTATGTATTTCATACATCATTCTTTATTCAATTCCTTCTTAGGTATTCTACCTATGTGATTCCTTCAAAAAGGGAATTGAGAAAATTGTTTTTCTTTTGGCTGGTTTACTGTTTAGTTTAAAAATGACCTATTTATGTTAGGCTAGAAGGGGCTCATCTAGAGGCTTATTCAAGTGGGTTGGCTTTTTAAGCTAAATGGTTATCCCTAATTGCCTTTATCATTTCTGAATTTGCGACCCTAGCCTAGCTTAAGAAGGTCGCGAAGCAAGTTCTAGGATTCTTAAGCCAATCATGTGAATTCACTCACAAGAATTTAACAGTGTTTAGGTTCAAATCTCACAAAACAATACAAAAACAGTTCAAAGTAATAAAAGCTATCTTGACAAAAAGACATACATAAAGACAAAATGATGAAATAAAGTACAAGCATTGTTCTCAAACCCAACATTTGTTCAACATTTTGAAGCAATTCAAAAACAAAATCATAAAGCTCCCTTCAGTTTCAATACTCAATTTTGATGTGGCGCTGTATTGCAGTAGTCCGGGAATGCGTGGGTCTTAGTGTGGGCTTGCCTTTCTCTAGATTAGGCATCTTTCCCTTGTCAATCAAATCTTGGATTTCATGTCTCAGTGTGCGGCACCTGTTCGTATCATGCCCTTTGACTTGATGGAACTTACAGTAAACCCGGAGGTTGAAAGATGCAGGTAGCGGATTTGGGAGAGGTTTTAGTTCAAGTGGTCTGAGGAGACCAATGGTTGAAGCTCTTTTAGTACCTCCGAGATTGGCATATGAAGCTCGGAAAACTCTCTCGGAGCCTTGACAGTCGACACACTTGTTGCCGCTACCATAGGCTTGCCCCATGACTTACTTGGAAGACTGATTTCCGCAATCCGGATATCTTTTCTGTTCATGTTTCTGGGCATGTGACCCAATATTCAAATTCTTTAGGGCTTGAGCAATCCCCTCCTGAATCTTAGCATTAATCTCCGCTTTTATTTCAGCCTTCATTCTTCTTATAGCAATTTCAAACTCATGAAGGTTGACGGCTTTTCTCGGACTCTTTCGTGCCATATTGTCTAAAATTCTTGTTTCTGAGTTTACCTTTTCTAGGGTCGGTGTGTTCGTAGGTCTTACTGATCTTTCAGGCGTGTCTCTGACCCTCGTTGGCAACAGTGCCTTTTCTAGTTGAATTACTTGTTGGCTATAACCGTCTGTGAAACAAAATGATTAGGACTTAGAATGTATGCATGGATGCATGAAGATGCAGAATTTGCACATCACATGAATGCAAGCTAATGTGCCGGTTAGCTGTCATGGAACATCGGTCCTTCCGCCGCAGCTGGTTGGAGACTTTGAAAAGGTTTTCCTGAGTAGGCAAGTATAGTTTAGCATAACACATTTGGGATGTCTTTTGTTATTAACTAGCCATTTCTCGGTTTTCTAGTTAATTATTCTCTCTGTACCCTTTCTTTTTGCCTTAAGTGCAATTGGTACTTAAGTAGGGTTTCTATTTTTCATTTTTTCTATTTTCTAATTTCTTTTTTTTTTCTATTTTTTTTACTTTTTCTATTTTTGTGTGTTTCTTACTTTCTCACTTTTCAAAAGACATCAGAAATATATCAGCTAAAATCTTCATTTTATTCATAGCAACAGGGTTCAGGTATACATTTTATGTACAAATGTTTGGAACAAGTGCAGTACAGATCAATGCGACGCTAAACGTCATGACTAACTATGCTTTTGTCGCTGAACAATAATTTTTGGCATCGCTTTGGGTTCCAAACTTTGTTTTCTGAACTCCGACTGTGAGCTTTGGTGGATTTTGACATATGCTCGGGATTTAGCTATCTCGCCTTTCCTCAACAAAAGATCTTAAATCAAACAACCAACTTGGGTGTTGGGGCCCATGGCCCATAACTGCAACCGACTCCTAAATGGCTGAAACAAAACACGTTAAGTGAGGCATGATAATAGAGCATTATTTACAAAAATGGGGAACGGGAGGTAGGAAATGCATGAACTCCGCCCTTATTTCACCCGCATATGAATTCATTTGGTCAAAAATTCCGACGACTAAAACCCTAGGATTTTGGTTTAAATCTCGACAGTCAGCGAAGGACTTTGAGATTGACGATAACTCTCCCATTTAGGATGATGTTTCAAAGCAACAGCACAACAAATTGGGTAATTTTCCTAAATGGAAGTAGCTACGGTCGACTACATGTGGGTTTAGTCGGGTTAAACAAGTCTCGGGTTCCGTAAGCGAGGTTTCGGTTTTTGAGGCCTAACTGTTGACAAAACCATTTTTAGGTTTGAGGTGCCGAAACTAGTCGGTCTTAAAAATTATTTTTAGAGTTATTATATTTTTTTTAAAGTTTATTTTAAAAGAGTCGCCACCCGAAAATCGGGAAAAATTTTAAAAAGATT
>CANUEY010173493.1:0-14694 GCA_948099555.1 Croton setiger
TTGCAATTAGTATTTTAATTTTGCAATTAGTATTTTAATGTAAATTATATAATTTTTATAGTAACTAATTAATTAAATTCAAATTGAAATTTAATAAAGAATATTATTATAATTGTAATTAAGGAAATTTAAATCATATAATAATAATAATAATAATAATAATAATAATAATAATAATAATAATAATAATAATAATAATATTATTATTATTATTATTATTATTATTATTATGGGATAAAACTAATATATTTTATATATATACAAATTATAAAACTAATATATTTTATACAAATAATAATCTAAACAAGTAAAATAGATGGAAAAATGGAAGAAAAACATATTATTTGATATTTCAAGAAGATGATTCTGGCAGGTTTTGAACCCACGACCTTGGGCTCCTAAAACTAACGCACTAACCAACTAAGCCAGGGGATCAGTTGGAAACTCAAAAAGTTCGCATACTACTTATGCGAACTTAGAAGTTCGCATATCTCTTTAGCTAAAACTGTATAAATGTCCACCTTTTAAATTTTCCACATTTTTGTGGCCACTTTAAATATTTTAACCACCCCTTTGTAAATCACCCGCTGAGTACTGCGCTCGGAAATTTCACAGAGCATGTGACAATAACTGGCCAGTAACACTAGACCCAAATTTATCATGGGTCGATCAGAAACACTGGACTTGAATGAATCATAGGTCAGTTCAAAATATAACCCGTAGGTCTAGATGTAGCAATATATCGACCCGAATGTCCATCCGTAGCAATATATTGACCCGAAGGTCCATCCGTTAATCCATATAGAAACCCGTAGATTTCTTTTGTAAAATATACAAATACTGGTCATGGTGATCACAAGTTGTTTGATTATATACTTATTATTTGTTTACATATTAATTTTTCATATTTTTGCTTATATTAATAATTAGATTTAAACATATAAATAATAAATAAATTAAATAAATGTTTATATACTTATGATAATTAATCACCATAAGTATATGAACATATATAAAATAAAGTTTCATATACTAGTCAGTATATAAAACTTCCTCTTCTTTACAGAGTCCTTTCATGGTGGACAGATATTTTTTGTAATTAAATAACGTTCTGACAACTAAATGAAATAAGTGAATATATTGAAAGTCTTAATGAGAGAAGTCCGAATATACTCTTAAAGCCGTTATCTGACCACCGTAAAAATGATGACAAAATCAAAAAAAAATTTGGATATCCATATTAAAAATGAATTGTCGAAAAAATAGTAATCATATTCATTAAACTATATATCAAATCGAAGAGAGTGGAGAGAGGAGTCGATCGGTGTTGCAAGAATTATCAATCGGTAACACAATGGTGTTGGATAGAAGATGACCGTAATTTGGAATAGAACTTGGGTTAAAACAATCTTTCACTTTTTTTTATTTATTATTTATTTTTAACTGAAAACTTAAAATTGAATAAAAAATAAAAAAATATAACAATAATTGCATTGAAAAATCTGTTATTTCCTTAATTTATAAAAGTATCCGCTATTTACTACGTACATAACTTGAAAACTTGCTATTTATTTAATCTCTACCTAGCATTTTAAGTGGTTAATTTCGAATTTTGAGCAAATCATATTAAATTATTAATTACTAGGATCTACGTCTTTTAATGTGCAAATACTAACAAAAATATGAAAAAATCAAGTCTTTTGACGCACAAGATGACACATGCAAAGGAAAAAACAGAAAGGCTGCCAGCATGGTGCGGGAGCAGCATATCCAGAATAGGGTGCGACCGTTCGAGCAAGCATGCTGCCAGAGCAGCATAACCAAAACATGGCAACGATGTATTTACATAGGTTGCGCGCACCACAAGCACTGCCCGCGATATGCCAAAATATGGCAGCGAGGACCCAGCGAGCATCACAATTAGGTTGCGGTTGCCGCTCGCGAACTGATTCACTGTCAGACTTATTTGCGAACATGTTTATAAGCTTATTTTTGAACAAACTCACAAATCGAGTTATTTTTAGTATTTACAGATTTCTGTATGTAAAATGATGACATTTTGAGCTAGTTTCGAATGAACTTTTGAATTGAGTTCGAATATTTTTAAATATAAATATACTGAACTTTTAACAAACTGAGTTCAAGTATGACTAACTTTTTTAAGAATTGTAGTTTATTTTCTTATTTTTTTAAACAGCATCGCAATTTTAAAAAAATTAACTCACTAAAGATGAAAAATAAACGGTTCATATATTTTATGTGTAGCATATTGTGACATCAAGAAAATTTTTTAATATTACAATACGGCTCTGATTTTTACATCAATAAAAATTCTTCAAATTCAATTTTACAATACGTCGGCTGAAACATAAACTTGTAATCCAAACCTTATTTTTTATAAATATAAAATAAAAAGCAGTCTTAATTGGTGGTCTTTATTGAAAAAGAGATCTTAGTTACACCTACTGTGTAAAATAATAATGATTTCCTCTTTAGTTAAAACTAACCCATCCATCCTTTTCATTGCTTTTATTTTCTTTTCAGACAATAAAGAAAAAGAAAACCGGGCATGAGAGTGCTAAGATTCTAGAGGAAAAGGAAGAAGCAAGATACATCAGAAAAAATGACATAACACCGCATTCAAACTTAAACATCATACAAGCTACAATTTTTTTACAACACTAGCAATCACAGAATCGGTTCCTTTTTTTGGGTCATGTAAAAAAATGCTCTAATAGCCTACACTATGGATATGTTAATATATAAAATAATACAAGACAAGACTACAAAAGAGTTGATTTACTGTAACTCCACCCCAAGGATCTCCTCCTTGTGGTTGGTGGGGTGAAGCTAAGACCAAACATCTCCTTCAGAGCTTTTCCCTGTTCCACAAACCTTACCAGCTTTGCCACTACGGCTGCACTCTCTGTTATGTGGTCAATATCGTTGGTGTTGCTCCATAATCGGTCTGCCAACTGTAGTCTCCTACGCTTCGAGTTCAACCCTATTCCCCATTTCTGGTACACTCTGTTCCTCTCTTCTTCTGATAACCTTTTCTGCATCAGCTTGCTAAGCATCCTTCTCTCTCGGTGAAGTGCCTTGATGCTGTATTCCCATAATTGGATATTAAAGCAAGTGCATGAGAGAGAGAGAGATAGAGAATTAGTTGGATAAAATATATAAAGAGCGTGCACCATTCACAAATCTATGTAGCAAGAACGAATATATCCTACTAAACATAAAGACATTGAAAATTTTCAACTCTGTCCAGAAAATAGAATATCAAAAACATTTTAAATGTTTTACTGTGCTCTTCTAGTGTCCTGCATATTTCATCTCCGTCCATGATCAAATACTGTAAAACAATGGGAAAAAAGGCTGAATATTTGTTGTTGTGGCAGTTGAAAACCGAAGCTGCTCACATGGATGTGATAAATAAATGAAAAATTGAATCTTTTCACCCACTTTTTGTTGCCCACATTTTACCACTTCCTAGTGGTTTAAGTGGCAGACATATGGTTGTCAGCAGATAATTCAGGAGATTTATATGGAAATGCATTGTGTAAAAACAGGTTTTTGCACTACATGAAAGAAAAAAGTAAACATGCAGTTAGAAGAGGGACAAGGAAAACGAGAGAACCTTGATGCCAATGTCAATATCTGGCCACCTCCCATAGCCTGATTTCCTTGCAATAATGTTTCCTTTAGGAAGGAAAGTCTCCGATGCTCCACCTCCATGTATATAGAATCTGTTGGATCGCCTTTAAAAAGAAGAAAAAAATATGTTCTATGTACCAAAGACACATTGCAAGCTTGCCAAAGTTCAAGAATCTCTGTTCGCTGTCTTTCAAATGCCAGTGGCCAATCACCAGAAGTTTCCAATACTTCATTCATAGGATCCAATCCAACATCTTTTGCATGTTTTCCAAATTGAACTGATGGGTCTATCTCCTGAACATTAGACATGGAATCAAGCAATTCCATAGAGGTAAATTATTTTTAGCTGCATTCTCCAAAAAAAAAAAAAAAAAAAAAAATCTTACAAGGAAATCAGTTAGAAAGCAAATAAATAGGCCTCACCTGACCATCAACTACTTTCTCAAACTCCTGCTTAGCCATCTCCTTCAGTCCTTCAACAAAAGTTTGGACGCTAGGTATCTCCTCATCTCCATGCAATTTGATGCTTTGACTTCTCATGTCATCTGTGAAGGCACTACCAAGAGAAGATTGGGAATCATTTCTGGATAATCTTTCAGCATTGACACCATAAATTAGTGGAGGGAAACTCCTTCGGACACTCTCAGGCCTCCCAGTATAGTTTTTCTCAGAACCACTTGGAGTGGCACTCTCAGTCATGATATTCTCTCTGCAACTCCAGCTCCTAGTTAAATTCAATCCTTTAGAATTCGACATATCAGCTGCCAGGGATTGAGGAGATGTTTCACCATCATTGGGACAGACGAGATCATCTATTGTCCTCTGCACATGATGCAGTCTTTCCTCTAACAGGTCATATGGGAAACCATTTTGCAAGTGATTCACTTCTCTATGTCCATTTACTGGAATTGGTGTTTCCTGCCCAGTTGCATTACTATCACCAAACGTTCGCAATGAGATAATTCCTTCATTTTCACCATTGGATGTGAAATAAGGTTCAAAATTGTTCTCCCTGCTTCTCTCATCTATCTCAATACATTGTACTTCCTTGCAGTACTCATCATTATCTTCTGCAGGTCCAGTTGCAGTATCCTCCAAACTCTGGCATGAATTGGATCTAGCAATCTTATTTGCAGTTGAAATCTGTGATGAGGTACCGTCAGATGCAGAATGATCCTCGGTATTGTCTGCCACATTGCTTCTGCTGTCTCCATCATAATGATTCATGCTGAACTTTCTGGCACCAGCAACCATATAATGAGGATTGACAACATTTGGAGATTTGGATACTGAATATTCATTTTCCCACGCATTCTCTTCTTGCTGCTTAGGGATATGGGAATCAACTGCATCCTGAATTACAAAATATTAAGCAAGAATTAACAGTTGGAACAGCTATATTGACGTTAATAAGAGTCCAAGGAAATAAGCAAAAAGATACCCCATTTCTTGAAGTTTGACCCTGTCCAACAATTCTCAATAAATCCTCAATCCGAGATTCAGCAAGATTCTTTTGCTTAGTCAATTCTCTAATCTCTTTTTCCATCTGCATAAGAGATACCCATATAACCGATGCAACTATGCAAAATATTTGATTTACTTTTACCGCTGGAGCGGGATGCAACTAATGAAATCATGTCAAGCTGAAAAACAACACCAAGATAATCTAGCAAATTTGGAACGCCAAAACCTTAATAAATAAATTCAGCCATTAATTGATAAAAAAAAAGATGGATGCTTCCATGCAGGTACAATTGTTCTGGGGGTTCTTGCGTATCTTTATAAAAAGGTTAAACTTTTTAGCATATATTCCTAACAAAAACTCACTGTTTTGACTTCCAAATTTTTTAAAATAATAATAATAATAAGTTACTGTACTGTTGTTGTTGTATCTTTTAAATGATAAATATAGAAAAAAAAATAAAAAAAGGTAAATACATAACCCTTTTGCTTGAATCCACCTAGCCCATTTCTGTACAAGATTAAATAATATAACTGGGTCTATGAAATAATGATAGCACCAGCCATTGTACATAGCTATAAAAACACACTTCAGACTTCTTCCTATTGATTTGTAAGGTCAGGTTTCAGAGGTTGTAGTTTGTGAAAATGGTAAATTAGGCAGATGTATCAATGCCATGCAGCACAAATATCTTAAGAATGTAAGCCTCCATATAAAGAAGGTAATCCTTCTTTGTCAAGTGTAAAAATATATGGAAGTAAGATAAATCAAGAAAAGAAGAATAGAGAGTTTTTATATAGAGCGATTGAACTAGAATAGAAATAATATAGGGCTACAATGTGAATCATTACATTCCATAACAATAAGGAGATTAATTCTCTCTTTTTATACTAGGTAAGGCATGAGTTAGCTATTTCATTTTTTTTTTTTTTTGAAGAGTAAGTATTTCATAATTAACACCTAAAATTAAGCCCCAATAACTCCTTAACTACAAACTATCCTAATGAACCATACAAGTCAAAAAAACATAATTACTAAATATGACACTTAATAAAGAAAATATCATAATCCCAACATTAAGTTACATAAAAATATTTCCAACAAGTTATACTTTACCATCAAGCATTATGATTAAGTTAATCCATTCCCCCCACACCCTGAAACCCCAAAAGAAAAATCCCAAGAAAGACAAAAAGAAGAAATAAAATGCCAGCCAGAACATAGAAAAAGTATATGAACAAGACTAGAAAACTACTTGCAGATGAGTCCATAGGCAAATTGTTACCTTTTGGATTTGAAGATCTTTCTTTCTGAGTAATGCAACATAATCGACCGTTGAAGAAGCAGGCACAGGACTTCTCAACTCACTCTCCAATCTAGCTAACTCCCGTTGCAAATGCTTAACCAGTGCCTTATCAGACATAACTACATTAACTTGTGCTTTTGTAGTAACTTCTTTTGCGCAGCAAGCAAATAAAAGAGTGTTTCTAGTCTGCTCAACATGGCTGCGTGCAGGGCTTAGTGTGCAGATAATCGCAGTTCTAGCATTGCCACCTAAAGCAGGCTGTAGTAACCGTGTAAGCTTGGAATCTCTGTAATTTATGTGCCCGTGTCTCCCTTTGCTGCATCCATTATTAGAACAAATTGGTGAGAGAGATTTCTAGGAGAAGCTAACTTACATTATCACTGATAGTTAAACATTTACAATGTAAAAGATGTTATCGAGAAAGTATCAACACTATTTCCAAAAAATCTTAGCAAAATAAACCACCAAATCCTATTAACTGCTATGGATCATAATATTTGCAAGCTCCTATTGTGATTAGAAAAGTCACAAGAAATGGAAAGGCAAAAACAAATAAACCTAAGCTTGCGAATAACAGTTCCAAGAGTCAGTAAACTGCGGTTTATGTGGCACCCTTCTTTCAATCTTGTCCCAGTAGATAATGCCTGAGATGCACGTTCACTCCCTGCCAGATCGACAAAATTCTGCACAAGGAAACAAAAAACTTAGTTTGAATTTTCTACCATTTTGGATAACAAGCACATGAAATCAAACAGCAAACTGTTCATTACCACAGTTGCTGCAAGAGTGGTAGAGTTTTCTTTGCCTAAAAATTCGCGAGCCGAACTTTCAATTGTCTGAGAGAATCAAAACAAGGACTAACATCAACAAAGTAAACAACATGCACAGGGAAAACATGCTATCAAGTAAATGTTGAAACCACATAAGTGCATATTTAACAGACATACCAATCTAAGAATTTGATGAGATCTGGAGCTTTTATCATTCAGTAAGGTCTCCCCAATCCGTCTCTGACCTGCATGATTTCAAGAAATAAATTGAATACAAAAAATCATCTGGTAACAGCAGAGCTTAGAACAGTGCTTCACCTTCACAAATAGAAAGTAATTCTTGTAGATGATTCCAGTCCTTTAACGTTTCCTCTGAAACTTTCTCCACAACAGTTCCTTTCTGAAAATGAAACAAAAAGAAATTAAAGCAGTTGTTCACTTATTGGCAGGGAAAAAGAAAATTGGACAAAGACGTTTACCTCCGGATCATCTAGCAATCTAAGTGGTGTAGAATCCGTGCTGAGGAGATCTCTAATAGCTTCATTATATATCTCAATAGCTGAGAACTTCAAAACAAATGCTCTTTCTTCATGCTTTAACAATAACATCATCGCAAGAATTTCAGCATTGACAATATTCATAACAAGAATAATCTTGGAAAACTGAGAAGGGAATAAAAGTTACACTAAACTAGCAATTCTGATTACCCTATGCATATAGTCAAATATATCTGCTACTGTATACTCTGTTATTCCCATCATGGTGTAAGTCTTTCCACTGCTTGTCTGCCCATATGCAAATATGCTTGCTGGAGAAGAACAAATGGAGGTGAAACCCTTTTCACTTATTAATTAGAAATGTAGCAGATGCAAAGATACTCATGTTATACTTACAGTTAATCCCACTAACGACTGACAGAGCAACTTCCCTAGCTCCTTCCTCGTACACTTGTCTCGTAGAGCAGTCACCGCGAAAAACTCTGTCTATAACCAGAAAATAAGAGCAAAAGAGATGAAACATTTTCTAACAAATGAAAAATCTGCCTGTAAAATTTTTTCATATTCTGCAATGAAGATCGTTAAAATATCCAACTTAAAAAAAAAAAAAAAAAAGGAGATGAGATAGGCCTTTCTCCAATGATTAGATTTTAAGAGTGAATTATTAAAATAGATTTATGTTTTGTAATTCGAATTGATATTAATTTATCTAACACCAGAATTAGCATAAATAAGCTCTACATATTGAAATTCTCTATAAAATAATAGACTTGAAAAGTGGAATATCCAGGAAACAAATGTCAAATGGATTAAAAGGATAGGTCAGCAAACAATTTTTTATGTTTAATTTAGTTTTAATAAATTCTGATTTAACTTGCATTCCAGAAAATTTGTTATTTAAAAATCAGAATTTAGGAATAAAATCCACAAAATTTTGTGAATTCATTCATTCAAAGGAACCCTAAATTCAATTTTTGACATAGAAATTTGTTTATTCATATTTCATATCAATCAATCCTTGTTTACTGAATAAAGAGAACTTTTCTACTTGGAAACTGGAGTAAAATTTATATTTCTGGATAATTGCACGTCTGAAAGCTTAAAGAAAGGCCTATCTGAGATTGAATGATTAGAAAAGGAGATGACTACTGCAACTGCAACTACTAATATCTGATTTGATTTTGATGGTATCAAAAATCAAACCCAGGTGAATAGCTTAGGGTATAAATATTTAGATGAGATTCACTGGACTACACCTAACAATTTGTAAGATCTGATCTTATTTCTTCTCATTGTTGGCCACATGATGCACCATCATTTCAATTTTTACATAAAAAAAATGAATCAAAGAGCATGTTTCTTACCAAAAGTATATGCAGATGGAAATGTAGAGCCTTCACGAAGCGTGTTTCGGTACAAGATTGTAGTATCATTGATGCATTCCCAATCTGCAACTTCATTTGCTACAATCTCCTTTTCATTCAAAGGTCTCAACCTCACCAATACAAGAATCTTCTCTTCATGGGCAACATCCATTTGCATCTTCTCCATCTTTGGTAGCTCTGCCCCCCCAATCGACCCCATTTTTTGAGGTCTAGTCAACCCCACCAATAATTAAAAATTAAAACAAAATCAGCTCATGATTTCGAATACTGAGAAAGGAAAATCAAGACCCAAGAGTCAAATATTCACAGTTCCTCTTGCTTTCCTAAAATATTAATGCAGTTTAGATGTTATAGCTCAAGCTGTTGAATTTGCTTGGAAGATAGTAGGTCCATCGCTATTACTGTGACAGTACCAGCAAACAAGAAGTTAATCATGGGTATTATCCAACTAAACCCAAAAGATAAGTAACCCAATGAGAAATGCTATTTATGGGTCAAATAGACAACAACAACAACAAATTAATCATCAAT
Organism: Croton setiger; assembly: GCA_948099555.1. NCBI lineage: Eukaryota > Viridiplantae > Streptophyta > Magnoliopsida > Malpighiales > Euphorbiaceae > Croton > Croton setiger. The sequence goes on from CANUEY010173493.1 coordinate 9,609, forward strand.
TCTAACCAACAACCACAGAAAAATAATAATAAAATAAAATCAATTGCAAAGGTTAATGACAGATTAGACACAATGTATGATAGAAATCGTGGGTATCAATCCGATTCTCAACTACCCAGAAAACTATTAACGGCTAAAGATGGGATAATCATGGGTAGTTATGATTAGAAATAGAAAAGTCCCAATCTTTATAGAATTATTTTAGAAGAAACTATTTAAAAAGCCATCAAACCCAACTTACATAGGGTCTACTTCCTTCCTTCAACAAATATCAATTTCAATGTCATAACAGAAAGCTTCTTCTCGTGGCGACCAACCATACTTAAAAACCAAGTAACAGATTTACATATATAATAAGCTTCCATTGGACACATGAAGCTCATGTCTTTACAAAAATATGGTCCCATTCTACCCACTCCGTCTCTCAAACATACATACATACAAACAAACATACAGATATCATATATGTATATACGTACGTGCCAATGTGTGTACAGAAGGAAAAAGATACATACCCCCAAATACGGAGTCCTTGTCAAGAGGACTCTGAACACAGTTCACACTCCAGATAAGGTAATTACCCACTACTTATCTAGAACTGGAAGAAGAAGTACTGTACCTACCTCTCCACTGGCTCTTTCCTCCTCAAATCTCGAGCTCTGCAAAACATAAGAAAAAAAACAAAAAATATATATATATTATACATTAAAAACAGCATATATTAATAATGGTTTCAGGTTAAATTCCCGAACTTAATGCAATTAGTCGTTGCTATTTTTTTGGAAAAATAAAAACCATAACGGCAACTAAGTAGTATATGGTATTATTACTCATTAAATAATTATCCGAAAAAGAATGCTAATTTCCCCTTCTGCACATGACTGACTTCATTTATTTAAAAAACCAACAAAACCAAAGAGGAAAATAAAGAAATGCCATTAAAACAGAGGCTTGAAGAGAATTTTTGACGCCAATCCATAACTTTACGCGTGGAATAAAGCTCAAAAACGAAAATAAAGAAGATAATGCGATTAAAGGCAAAAGGCAAAACCGGTAGAAAACAAAAAGAGGAAACGGTGAAAAATCGGCGAGATTTCGCTCACCGTCGTCTCGTCTGGACCAAACCAAAATTCAATTCATAAAATTCAAAGACAGAGAAAGGAGGATAGGTTTGTTGTTGTTTGTAACGAAAAAGCTTTTGTTTCTTTCATTATTGTCTTTCTCTCCTCTCCTTGGTCCTTTCTCTCTCAAGGAGGAGCGTAGTGGTGAGCAAATCAGATGCAGCGTCAACCTCGAAGAACTTTCTTACTAGTATTTTTCTTTTCTTCTATTCTATTATTATTATAATGTTATTACTGTTTTGCCCTTCCGTTTGCTTTTTCTTTTTGTTAAAAGATGGCACGTGCTGTTGCAGGATCGGTTTGGTATACATGCGCCACATGGGACTCTGATTTGGGTTCGGATGGCTATTGGTCGTTTGATTATCTGGGCCCAATAATAAGTCGTAGTTTGACGGTTGAGATTGGTTGGTGAAGCTTAATAGTGTCCCGCGAGTTAATGGTGTGTTGTTAGTATAAATTATTTCCTTTTCTTGTAAAATGATCAACAAGCTGAATAAAAAATCAAATTGAAGCGTTTTATTGCATTATTTAATTCAATTTGATTTGATGTTGAACCCAACTGAAATTCTATTTTTTTATAAGTAACTGAAATTCTATTTAATATCGGCCTGATGGCTTCTTTTTTTTTTTTTCCTCTTAAAGCAAAGATATTAAATTGGGGGAAGTTACACTAAATATCAAGATTTGAAATTTGGTGTTAAGTAAATAATATCATTTTTTAAAAATTTATCAACTAACATATTCTAGTATCTTAATATTTTTTTTTTTAATTCAAAATTATTTCTTTATTTTAAAAATAATTAAATATTAATTTTAATAAACTGAAATTTGAAAAAATAATGCAGACGTTGAAAATATCACTAGAGTTAAGTTCATTCGTCGATTATGCAAAAAGCATTCAAAAGGTGATCTAAGAATACCAGTCGAAAGCACTTGAGCCAGTAAGTTGTTTAATACCCTTAGAATCGTCATTAACTCACAAATTACAGCCAAAAGCGCAACCGCAATTTGAATTACCGCCACCGGAGAAAAATGAAACCATATGATTTCTTCTAAATGTTATTGCGAATCAAATGATCTTCGGTTGGTTTATAGCGAGATAAGCAATGTTAAAGGTGGCAGCCGGCTCTACAGGAATAGCAGTCGTTGATGGTGACGATAGGAAAGAAGAGAGGAAGAAGATGATATCTGCACATTTATATTTTTCTCCCTCAAGTTACTTAATGTTTTCAGTTTGGTCCTCTTACAAATTAAAATGTAAAAAATTTATTGTTTAGATGTTTGAATGTAAAAATAAAGTTTACATATTGATGGATATATTAAACTAAAATTTATATACTTCAATTTATATATAAATGTATATATTTTTTGGTATATAAAACTCAATTTTTATACTGATTTACATAATGAAATTAGTATGTAACAATAAAAAAAATATGTAAACAACCATCAGTATGTAAATCAATAAATAAACAAATAATAAATTTACATACTGATGATATGTAAAAAATAAATTTACATACTAATTGTTATGTAAAAATAATCTATGGATATAAGAGTAATTGTCACAAAAATTAATTAAATACTAACGGTATATAAAAATCAATTTACATACTGATTAGTATGTATAAAAAAAAACTATGGGTATAAAAGTACTTGTCACAAATAATCAATTTATCTACTGATGGTATGCATAAATTAATTTACATACTAATTTGTATGTAAAAATAATATAGAAGTATAAGAGTAATTGTCACAAAAAATAATTTACATACTACGATATGTAAAAATTGATTTACATATTGATCGGTATGTAAAAAGCAAATGGTATAAAAATAATTGTCACAAATAATCAATTCAATCATATGTAAAAATTAATTTACATGCTGATTGGCATGTAAACATATTCTAAGGGTATAAGACTAACTGTTAAAAAAAATTTTATTTACTTAATTTTGAAATATTATGACATTTACTTAACTACAAACTCTAGAAATTGTTATTTACTTATTTTTTTCTATTGATTGGATTTCCAATAACTGATTTTTGGGTACACAAATCAAATACAATAAATACATATTCACCATCATATCAAATAATAAGGGTGACGTTTTTACTGAATACTAAAATTAAGAATTCGGTAACAGTTATAAAATATTTTTTCATTTTTTAAGTTTGGTATTTGATGTCGGTTCCGACGAGCGACGTTTCCGATTTTAATTAAACCGAAAAAACTTAGGATTTTTATTTTGAAAAAGCAATGATAAAATAATTTTGGATGTTTTGCCGAACTGGTCGGTCTTAAAATAGAGTCGCCACCCGTCGGGATACCGGTTTTTGAAAACCAAATTAGTTTAAGAAAATTGACTCCGTTTTTGGATAAGGCAATGGTTTGAACCAAAAACTGGGTAGGAGGGTTGGGTACGTTAACCGAAATTACATTTCGACTAACGCCCGGTTTTAGAAATCGGCCTCGCTAACCAAAATTGATTTTCAAGTTTAAGTCAAGTCGGTAAATTTTTTAGAAAATACTAACGATGTCCCTAGCGGTGATAATTTAATGTTCGATTCAAACACAAGCAATGAAAGCGATAAATTTGCGAAAAAAATAAAATGCGGAAAGTAAATCCTAATTAAACTAATTACAAACCACTTCCTATTAATTACAATTCTACCCTTTGATTATCCCAAAAATAAAACCCAAACCCAAAATTACAAAAATAAAACAAAAATAAAAAATTATAAATTAGTCCTAAAATTATGAAATTCATCCATTCAATCGAGATAGCTAAGCCAATTTGAGCAAATAAGCATTCAAACAGACAAGTAACATTAAATGAACAAGAATTTGGAAAATTACATTTTTGCCCCCCGGACTTTTGAAAATTGCTAAAAAGCCCCAACATTAGAAATTTACCAAATCATCAAATAAGTCAAACACCCTACATACTTTGTAAAATTTTCACATTTTAAGGAAAAACATGAAAATTACGCATAGACCCCCATATTTTGTGAAATTTGCAAAATAGCCCCTTTCATGAATAAACATCATCATTCATACAAACAACATACCAAACAGAACTATATTCAATTCAGCACACAAACAACCAAAACAGAATGCAATTCAATTTTTAATACTTCAATTTTGGTAAATTACTAAACTGCCCCCTATTACCATCTTATTTCTAGTACTGCCTATCTCATGCTTCTTCTATTCTGCTTATATTTTCATGTTATCCAGGTCAAACAATCATGCCAATTTGTTCACAGATCCTAAACAGCTTATATTCAATTCTGAACAACATATAAAGCTTAGATCATATCCAGTATTATGCAGCATCCTTAAGTACATCACATACTATTGGTTTTCAGAATGCAATAATGGCAAAGCAATGACAGATTTGAGTGATAATGATAAAGCAAGCTGAAGAGTTAAAACAGAACAGAAAGTATAATCTCAAACCAGATTTAGTGATGCATTTCACACTCAGATTTTAAGATCCAAAAAGGGTTTGATAATGCAGGCTTGAGTTCATTCTTATAATGCAATGCTGCATACAGAAGGTGATACTGAAACTGAGATTGAAACTGAAAACACTTAACACACTAATTCAAAGTCAGACACTCATCAGCAGTAACAGGACTAACCAGATTTGGATTTAATATGTGATGTTATTGATCATGACAAGTTTGTAGAGTTGTGCCAACACATTCATTGCAATTTCATGATGAATCTCAAGAGGATGTACAAAAATTATACTCACCTTATGAACCAACAAAATAAATTTGACATTGACTTCACAAAATGGGATTAAGGCCAACTCAAATTGTTTAAGTGCAGATTTATGCCAAAACTATTATAACCAAAGATGACATTACAACTTTCCTGTCATTCTGCCTAACAACAAACAACTCCTTCTAGTCAATAACATGTATTAATTACTGGTTCTAAACTGAAATGCAAC
>CANUEY010173551.1:0-23008 GCA_948099555.1 Croton setiger
TCACCATTTAGGAACATCGGTAGCGGTTTTTCCAAAATAAAACAAAGTCTTAACTTTTAAGTGGAGAAAAGTTTTTCGGAGGCCGGTAAATCCGGGCGTTAGTCGAAATTGTAATTTCGGCTAACGTACCCTACCCACTTACCCAAAACTTTTGGTTTGAGATTTCAGTGCTTTTATCCAAAATAAAAACGGAGTCAAACGAATTTTTGTGGTTTTTGTAAAAACCGGTTCCCGTTATGGGTGGCGACTCAAAAGCAAATTTTTAAGACCGACTAGCTTCGGCAACATCCAAAACGGTTTTTATCGCCTAAACCGGGTTTTTCAAAATCGGAAAAACTTTTGAAAGAAAGAATCGAAACTTGAGAAAAACCCTTTCGATCACGGGAGGAATTCCGTTGCTGTTCGCGCGTCAACAGGTTGGAGGAGTGAAACTCTAATGCCTTTATAGAGTTTCTATACTTCCCATAACTTATCGATATTTGACAAAATTAATTGGTCATCCTTATTAAAGCTTTGAAGATTGAAATTAATAAATTAATTATTTTGCCGTGATTAACTGGTCACCCTTAATAATCAGGTTTGATTCCCAATTACATTCCTAAATTTAAAGATCAAATTAATAAATTTTAATTGTGTTAAAATTATAAATGATTTGAGTTTATAGTTATAATCAATTAGTCTTCTAATCATCTTAAATATATTTAAAATATGCAAAAACAGGAAAACAAAGTTGCATGGAAATTAGTTATTTCCTTTTATAATTGTCATTATTACAACTAACCATATTGAGTGATAACAAATTGTCAATCTATAGGTGTGAGATACGGTAGACTAATATTGTTTCTTTTTACCAAATGTCTAGAACCTACTTTCAAATAGGTCTTATGATTAAAATGTTTAATTTGCATAAATTGTTAACAATCATGACTAAAAAATTAATTAGATGTTAGTTAAATATAATAATTATGGTATCAAACTATAACTATAAATAATTAATAGAAAGTTAATGAAATATAATTATATTTTTATTTATTTTAAATTTTTGATATTTTTCATCTAAGTCTTTGTTATATGTTTATTAATATTCTCAAGTTTATTGAATTTTCAATAAAAAATTTGTATCATATTTTTACCAAAATAAATTATTAAATCAATATTATAATTTTCATCCGACGTAATATAATTATATTTTATTAATTCTTAATTTTTTTAGATTTTTCTCCTAAATCTTATTATATAATTGTTATTACTAAATATTAATTATTGCATTCACTTACATTTCAAATATTTTATTAAAAAAAAATTGAATGAGATATTAATTTTCATCCAAATAATAAGAATATATTAATTTATTTAATTTTCATCCAAATAATAAGAATATATTAATTTATTTATTTAGTAATAAATTTAATAAAATTTTTTTTTAGAAAATAGAAATTTTTATATTTTTAGTTAATTATATTAATTATATATTATTAATTAACTGAAATTGTAATGTAAATTAAACAATTTTTACAATAGAATTTTGTTGTTATCTTTGTTAACTCAAAATTTTGTTATTATATATATATATATATATAGATGAGTGTCTAAAATTAATAAATACATACAACACACATTAAAAAACCTCTAGTATAAAAATGGTGAGATAATTTAACTCACGACGAAAGGTTAGAAAAATTTATTTCTTTTAGTTTTCTGAGTTTTAATATAAGGTAAAAAGAAAGAAAGAAAAATTATTAGGGACAATAATATCTTGAATATGAGAAAAAAAAAGAGGAAGTAATCAATCTATACTATATATTATCTATACTAAGTTAAGGAAATTTTGATGATTTCACATCATCTAAAAGAAATATTTTATATGACATTATGAATTTTTTAATTTTGAAATTGATTACATTTAATTATTGGAACTTTTCATGTTTTACAATTACTAATTATATCATTAATTAATATTTATATTATGTTAGATTTTTTTTTTAAATAATGGATATCATAGACGCGGCCACACGCCTCGGCCCGCCGGCTCACGGTTCGTAAGACATACAAACCGTAACCGACGGTTCAGGTTAAACCGGCGGTTCGGCGGCGGGTTAGGGACCGGCGGTTAAAATGGCGGTTCGAAGACGGTTTGGAGAGGTTAAACCGGCGGTTTGAAGACGGTTTTTTTATCCACGATTCACGGGTTTTAACGAGTCCGGTTCCAAATTTACTCGAACCTGAACCGGCCCGTCCTCCAGCCGGTTCAGGTTATGGTTCACGCAGGCTCGGTTTGCTAACGGTTCGGGCCGGTTCAAGCGGGCTGGTCGGGCCGAACCGGGCCATGTCCATGTCTAGGATATCATAAATAGTAAATTTATTTGAATTAATAATAAAAATAATTTTATTTTCTTCAATAATTTATACACCATATTAAAATTATTATATCAATATTAATAAAATTATATTATTTATATTCTCTAACCTTTTAAATTCATATTAATAATAAATTAATATAATGAATTAGAAGTTAAATGAATGATTAAAAATTATTAATAATTTTTTTTAAATACAGAAGTTGTAAATATTGTTTACAATAATAATTTAAAATATCACAAATAAAAAAATTTTTTTTTAAAAAAAAATATTTATACTTCAAAAAATAATAATGAAATTTTATAATATGTTTTTTTATAAATCGTTTTTATATTTTTTTTTCTAAAATTAACAATAATGAAATATTAATAGATAATAATTATTATTTTAGCTAACTTCTGGGTTGGCTTACTTCTCCTCCACATGAAGCTGCAGCATGTTTGTGGGCAGATTCGGTTAGGGTGATGCATGCAAGGATAATATACTTTTTTTTGTTCAATTCCTCGATATAATGTAAAAAAAAAAATATTTAGTGGTGAAATCATAATAGTTACTTTAATGATAAAAAAAGAGAAAAAGATAAAATGAGAAAACATAAAAAAATGATGTTGATATTATAGAAAATAAAACAAAACATACTATTTATTAAAAGGGATGATTATTTACAGGTTCCTAAAATTTTGCATAATATGTTTTGAGATTTTTTCAATTTTGGAAATTGTATAAATAGATCTCTCAGATTTTAGTCGTTCTACCATGAGGTCATTCCATCTCAATTTTCCGTTAGTCAACTAAAAACATCAATTTTTTTTTGTTTGTAACTTTAAAATATGACAAAATTACCCTTTTCATAATAATAATAATAATAATAATAATAATAATAATAATAATATTATTATTATTATTATTATTATTATTATTATTATTATTATTATTATTATTATTATTATTATTATTATTATTATTATTATTATTATTATTATTATTATTAGAAAATTATCTGGTTTTGAACCATTTTTTCGGTTAATCAATTCAAATTAATATTTGGTTGATCTATCTACAAGTTTTATCAAAAGTTAAAATAAATATTTCTATTTATATTCAAAAATCTAAATGGATTGACGTTGTGATTCTTTGTGAATTTTTTGTTTAAGCGAGAGATACAGCCTGAATTACGAGTGTTCGGGGCAAGAGGACATTTCAAAAGTTCATGGCAGAAGACATGTCTTTGATCCTTATATTGTTAAGGGTAGATTGAGATTGAAAAAAATTCGAGATATCTAGATTGGTTATTTGCGGGTGTAATTTTCATTCTATTATTGACATCAATATATACTCACTGCGCAACGCGCGGGTATAATACTAGTTCATTTAAAATTCGTGTTATATTGTTAACTCGTAAAGTCATTTTAAAAGTCATTTATTTGACCTATTTAATCCACACAACTCTATAAATTTCTTTATTATAATATCATATAAAATTAACTTATATTTTTTAGGTAACTCATTTGTTACATTTAATATAATTAGGATAAAATTAATAATATTTAAACATTCTCCACATTAAATTCTTAAAAATAATAACAATAATGCTTACAATAATAAAATTTAATATTACTATAGTGAACGCAATGAAAAATATCCAACCTATAATAAAACACCCAATCTTATTATGAACCCTATTATTTCAACTTATAAAACAAACAAAATGAAAAACAATGCATTAATCCTCCGTGTTCTTAGCATATCGTATTATTTGAGTCACTCAACTTTAATTTATTTATTTTTTCGCATTAATCGTGTTGGATTCATGACACATTTCAGCAAAACACATAAAATCTTCAAATAACTGGCCTAACATACTACAATGCTGCTAAATCTTATGATTTGTAATTTGTATGAATAACTCTAAATTTAATTTCTTACTACCATCACATGATTTTGTCCTAATAGCATCCTTTTGGGCTTAATTGAAAAGTAACTTTCTTCTGTATGGACCCTTTTGACTTAATAGACGTTAGCTATGATTAAGAATGACGGGTAATGGATTATTTGTTCCGTTGGCTGCATTACTTGAAAGGAAAATCAGGCTTGTGAAGAAGAAAATGGGTTCATCTTGTTGATGGGGACATTTAAATTAATTAATCAAAATGTATGCGTTTAATTAGTTTTTTTTAAATACAAATTAAGGGAAGAAAGCATAATTTCTCTCTCTCTCTCTCTCTCTCTCTCTCTCTCTCTCTCTCTCTCTCTCTCTCTCTCTCTCTCTCTCTCTCTCTCTCTCTCTCTCTCTATATATATATATATATATATATATGAGAAAAATCTTACTAAGAGATTGTATCCATTGTATCTTAATTAAGTAAGATCCAGTTAGAAGATCAATTAAAAACATTATTAAATAAAAATTATTTATTTTCTTTAATAAAACACAAATTTTTAATGAATGAGGTTCTAGAAAATCTATATTAATGTAAACTAATGATATATGGGCTGATAAATTTATGATGGAAAACATGTGTGTACACATTTTATGCACACATTTCTTGGACAATGAAAACGTTTACTTCTTTATTTCATATTATTGTATCCAATACATTAGACTAAATTGATTTTTTCTCACTATTTTATTTGAATTTTCTAACTAATATTTAAGAGCAAGATTTATATATATAATAATATAAAAAAGGTACTATATCTTGTATTGATAAGGATTAACGACCACACTGATTTTGAAGCATAAAACATTGGGTAATCAATTGCCACTAGTAACATTATCATAAGAAATTTTGTGTGTGAAAAGATAAAAATCTCAATTGATATTCTGAGAAACTGTAATATTTACAAGCCGCCTTGAGCACCAACCACCACCAACTATCGTCAAAAATATCAAAAATTATGAAATTTTATTTTAAACCGAGATCTTTATATATTTAAAATACTATCTTTTGGTGGTCAGACAATCAATTTGATGACACGAAATCAAGCGAATATGAGTCTTTTGGCACTAGCATCATTACCGTTAATTGGCCTAAAATGGAGAGCACGTCTAGTTGCGAAATAGGTCAAAACAACTTGCAAACTTCAATCATGTAAAACTAGAACTTTGGGTGGTCAAATGACCAAACAGAAAGTAGATTATGAATATTCATATCAAAAGTTTCAATTTGATATGCTCAATTGCAAAATTTACCGTTACAAATGTAAACAGAATTTTGGATAAAATTACAAGTTTGGTTGTTGCTCAAATTTGAAAATAATCAAAATTACAGTTTGATTCTAAGCTAATAAAATCAGTGGATTTTGGTCTAGATAATATATTTTGGTACTTGAATTTTTATTGTGTAATTTAATTGTATTTATATTATTTTTATCTATTTTTAATTAATAAGTATTTTTATTTTTTAAACATACATATGTAAGAATAAAATGATTGCTTCAATAAATACTTTTATAAAAAAATGTAATGATCATAAATTTTAAAAATATAAAAAGTAGATGTAGAAATTTATTTATATTAGAAAAATAAAATATAAAATAATAATAAGAAGAATAATAATAATATAAATTTACTTATATATAATTAAGGTATTTTTTTTATGTATTATTTAAAAAGCTCAGTATTATTAGAAGGTGAATACTAGTTAAAATTGAGAGATTATCCTATTCCCGTAAACTTGAATTTTTACATTGAGTTAAGTCCAATCTCTTATAACTATCTTCCTATAGACTAATCCTTACCCTAACAAAGGAATGATAATAATATTGTGCATGCTTTTTTTTATCAGCAAAATAAATATTTTAATTTTGTATAATTTTTTTAATTCAGTATAAACTTATCATAATAATATTGTGCATGCTTTCTTTAATTGCTCTTTTTAATTGGTAAATATTTTATTTTTTATCAAAAAAATTAATTTTATGTGATTAACAGCAATTTAATCACTGCAATCGTTGTAATGATTGAATGCAAAATTATTTTTTTTTTTAAAAAAAGAAATAGACTAATGATAAATCTGTTGTAATGACATGAACAACAACGCATAATCCAAAGAGGTTAGCTATCCAATACCTTTGTATGGTTTTTCTTTTTAATAAATCTTTTCATTTTCATTGGAAACCCTCTCTGAATATTTTTTAAATCAAAAGAGAGGGCCCTTATACAGTCAACTTAGGCCAAAAATAGCCAATCACATCAAATTAACCGAAGAACCCAAACATTTTGATTCAAGTTTAATAGTATGAATGTAAGCCGTTCGTTGACAACTTCCTATTATCATAATTGGCAAATTATGTACATCTTCAACAAAACATTGTTTAATGACAATAGCTCAATAAGGACGAAACCAATCGAAAATCATAATTTCTTTTGGCAAAGAAAATTCGTAATTTAGTTATAATAATAATAAGGTTCAAATTTGAGCAGAACAGTATCAACAACAAATTGAATCTAATCCAGGTATATGTAAATTTTATAGATTTCATATATAATGGTTATCGTGCCGAGAAGAAAGGAGTAGATTAGGACTTAATTAATAAATAAATCAACATTAAATTAAGTTAATTGAATGGGATTATTTATACTAAAGTTATGTTTGTGCGTTGTATTGTGTTCCGACTTCCAATCAATCAATGATTAAACAATTGCTAAATGAGTCACATGATAAACGGGGTTTAGCTCCAAAGCTGTAATCTTCACCAGCTAACATGTTTCTTCTTTTAAAAACACTTATTATTAAATTTACAATCCCTCTCTCTCTAGAATGTTGAGACTACTATAATTATCTAAGCCGTAAGCATATCTGAATCAAATAGTTAGAGACACTACCCTAAACCCTAATTTAATAATAAAAAACTTAAATTACCATTTAAAATAGAATTTTGATCTGAGGCTTACCAGTGCAATCCCCAAGTAATTGTATCCACAGTATCATCAACATTAGTTCCATATATTTATTTAAGCCATTTATTATTTGTCCTACAACACAAATCCATCCTTGAACTTTATGAGTTTTCTCGAATATTCAAATTTTATGTGTGGACAAATGCACACTTCAAATATCAATTCTTTCGATAAATTAATATAAAGTCTCTTTCAAAATAGTGCATAAGAAGTATTATCTATTTTATTGATTACGTTTCTATTTTTAGTAAGCATTCTAATTTTTAACACAATATGAAAGATGTTACTTACAAATAGATTTGTTATAAAACTTCTTCAATTCATTTATATATTCTTAAATTTTGCAGGTATCTGATCGATTACACCCATAGACTGTAGATTTAAAATGAGTGTGAGTACTAAAAAATTAAATGGCGTGGGTATAAGTATTCCGCAAAAGTATTTTTGCGGTTTTGATATGGGTATGAATATTAAAAAATTAAATGGGTTGGGATATTAAAAATATGAAAGGAGGATAAAAGAGCCATTTTTTTAAAGAATTTACCATGATTCATCTTTTAATGGACTAAAAGGGTCATTTTTTAATAAATTGAGACTAAAAGAGCCATTTTTATAAGAAAAAGACTCTAAAATAGTCCATAACAGAAATAACCGTTCAAAACTGTTTGAAAACAGTTCATAAAATTTTCACAAATCGTTCATAACATGTTCAAAAATTGTTCGGAAACAGTTTAAAACTTTACAATTTCATTTAACCTTTACAAATGAATCTCAATGCCAGCAACCACAGAAAAAATAGTCATAAACTATTCATATTTAGTTCATAAATTTTTCACAAACTGTTCGGCAATTGTTCTGTACATGTTCATATATATACTAAATTTCTAACATTTGAAAACAATTGCTCGGCCTTATCAATCAGTTTCAATATTTCCCTTTCTTGCTTCTCCTCCTCAACTAAATCATCTCTAATTATTTTATTCTTCATTTTTTCCTTAAATATAGTCTCTAAATTTCTATCAATGTAAGTAATAAACTAACCTTTTGGCGTCTCCTCAACCTTACACTTACCTATTCAACCAAAGTACTTAATGAACTCAGTCAAAGTAGCCCACTGGGTTGAGTTCATGTGTATGTGATGCCTATCATGAATATACTCATTATAAACAACTGTAGCGGTAACACGGTAGAAACGGTAGCTCATTCGCATAAGGTCAAGGAAAGTCGTTTTCGAACTCTATGGAATAACTTTCAACGATCCGATGAGAGTTTTGACCAAAGATTTGCATCTGAGGTTAATGACTCTCGCTCATACAATGGCATTTGAAGCCGTTCTCGTTGATCGGAACTTTTGAAGATCTTTCGCTTTGATTCAGTTTGCGATTGCTTTTGGAGTAAGAAATTCGTTCTTGACTATTTTGGATTTTTGAAAATTGAATCGAATTTGCAATTGAAAAGAAAAGAATTGAATTAAAGGGTAAGGAGGAGAATAGGGATTAGGGATTTGAAGAAGAAAAACAAATCGAAAAAGAAGAAAAAATGGTGCACGTGAATAAATTGATTTAAATAAAAAAATTGTGCTCTTTTAACCTCTTTAAATCTTAAAAAAAAGCCATTGTAATCTATAAAAAGTTAAAAGGTTCTTTTCTATTTAAAAATTTTAAATAAAGGATCCTTTATGGGCTTTCTCTAAAAATATTGTAAGTATCCAATCCACTTCCATACAGATAGCAATAAACGTGCTTACTAAACAAGAATTTGTTCCCATATTTGAGAAAAGGTAATTTTAGATTCAATCTGGAAGTTCTAAAAAAAAAAATATCAATCTGGAGCCGTCCAGCTGTCAAACAACTACATGTCTAATTTCATATGCAGATAAGCAGAGCTGCCACCATTTCAATTAATTAATTAATTCACATTCAATCACCATATGTTTTCAAGCATAGATTTATTAAATATTATATTGTGTAAATTTTAAAAATATTAGTAGATGATTTGACATTTTTCAATTAATAGTTTTTTAATATGATATGAATATTATTTAACATTAGTATTTTCTTTTTAATCAATATTATTTATGATATTTTTTATTTTAATTAATCTCATTCCGTTTTTATAATGAAGAGTTTCTATATTACTTAGTCTCATATATTTTTTTATGCTAAATTATCTAAAAATATATATGCTACATAATTTCAAGGTGATTCAATAAGAAGTGATATTCCCTCTCATAATAAATAGTCTCACTTTCACACAATAAATTATTTATTGTTTCTACAATAACTGACCGTTTACAAATTTATTTGTTTCATTATAATGACATGTGTTTATATTTTATTAGTAGACATTTGAATAAAAAAATAGTAAAGAAAGTAAATTTATCTTCCGCTTGGTCTTCATTAAAAATCTCTATAATCATATGTAGTACAAAGCCCCTTTTATTATTATTTTTCTTTCTAATGTAGTATACATGATCTTATAACTATAAAATCACCATAATGATAGTCTGCCAAATGAAAACTTTCATTCTTTATTAAAAAAAAAAATAAAAACTTTTATTTTTAGATCTTCACATAAAAGCTGAAAATAAAATGACATGTTCTTAATGAAATTAGTCGTATATTATTTTTGAAACCCGTAACAGCAATAAATTTTTAGGAGACTAAATATAATTTTATTTTTTTAGGAGAAAACATAGAGTTATTTAATTTTTTTTTTGAATTGTCACATTTGATCCTTAAATCATGACAATAAATTAAAATTTTAAATATATGTTTCTTTAATTTTTTGTATATTAAAAATACACTTAAAACTCATTCAAATAAGAAATTCATATAAAAAAACAATGAAACTAATTATAATCTCAAACTTTATTCCACCTTCAAAAAATGATAAATCATAGAAATAAAAATACAAATTATAAATAGAAAGAGTAATGAAAAATTTTCTATTCGCTCGTACCTCTAAAAAGTGAATGATCAAATAATTAACAATCGTCAAAGAAGATAATTCACATTAAGAAATTTCTATTCTCCATTCTCCAAACTAAATGACTGCACTTTTATAATTTTTATTTATTTTTTTTATCTTGATATATAAAGGTTATCATCACTATATTAATTTTATAATATAACTATATTTTTAAATTTTGTTAAAATATAGGTTTTAAATAAATATCGAGTATAAATTAATAGTTACTTACTTTGGTTTGAACCTTAGATAGTAGAAAATTACGTTGATATATAATATTAATTTTTCAAATATTATATTAGTACAAAAAATATAGTTGAGATATTACATATAGGATTACCATATTCAAAATATTTACAATTGTATTGAAATTATTAAGATTAATTAAATTAATTAATATTATTTATGTTATTTTCTATTGTAATTAACCTCATTCCATTTTTTAAAATTAAGAGTATCTATATTTACCTAATTCCATTGACATATTTTATAACACATCATTTTAAAGTGTTTCTAATAAGAAGTAATATTTTCGTTCACAAAATAGTTTTATTAAAATAAAATTATATTTGAGTTTTTTTTATTAAAACCGAATATTTTTTTAATAAATTATAACCACATCATCTCAAGATAAAATTATAAATGTTATTTAATGTAAAATTTTTAACAATTTTACATAATTAACATAATTGAATGATAAATTATAGTAATATAGTATTTTCCCTTCCAAATTTGTAATATTTAAACTAATTTGATTATTTGCTAAATTTCAACATTTATAATAAGAAAAAAAATTATTAAAATTTGATGCACATATTATTTTAATTTTTATAAACAATACTATTTTGAATATTTTTAATTTTTTTTAAATTCAAATAATTATTCACATTAATTGTAAATATATATATATATATATATATATATTATTTTTATTTGTCGGTGTTTTATAATATAAATTTCATATTTGTAAGAGTATTAAATATTATTTTTTAATATCATCAGAGGGCGCCTTTTAATTATTTTAAAGTAGAATTAATATATTATATACTCATTTAACAAAAAAATTAACAATAAATGGGAAGAATTTTTAGATTTTTTTTATAAAAAATTGTCATGTATTTAGTAACGGAGTAAATAGAATGACAGGTAATATATTTAATTACACATGTTTGATCCAACTAATTTAAAAAAAAAAAAAAAAAATCTCTACACAAAGGAACCCTAAAGAAAGAGAAATTAATTAATTAATTGGTTTCTCGAACAAAGTGCCCTTGTTTTCTCTCCATGTACAATAACTAGCCACCACGTGTTTTGATTTTCCTGACTAAAACTATTTTCAATACAAATTAATTAATTAATAAAGGGAAAAAAAAAGCATTAGCTAATTACCCCTTCAAGAACCCTAATTATTTGCAGAATGGCCAAGGAAAATATTGATTTTTACAGCTTCTATATTGGGTAACCATAACATGGTCAAAAAGTCAACCACGTGAAAAAGACGGAAAAAACCCTGGCAAAATAATATTGGTGTAGACAAACAGGAGGAGAGATTCAAGCTTTCAAGGTTCAGACTTCAGACAAGAAACTAAAAATTCTTTTATTAACTTAGTCACATGAACTTCAAGAAAGCCAATCTCAGATTTTTCACGAGATCTTTAGGTGTCATGGAGAATTCAGTATCCATCTGCAAAAATTAATAAAATTATTTGTCAAAGAGAGAATCAAATAAATAATGATTAATTGATAATATGCATAATTAAAATCAAGAATTAATTAATAAATTACCTGAGCAATAATTGTAATATCAAGTGTGGAATTTCCAAAAGGCAAAGCAGTGTTAGTGATAATAGACAAGTGAAGATTTTCAACTTCATGCAATATTCTTGGAACAGTTCCTTTTTGTTTTTCACAGTGGATTCGTATAAGTACTTCTTTATCTGAAACTTTAGCTTCAATCTCAGGAAGTGCTGAATCAAAATGTTCATCACACGAAGAAGATTCTTCAACACCTGAAACCATAGCAAAGTACCTCTAGCTCAAATTATCAGGATGATGCATCTCCCTGATCTGAGGTAAGGAGTTCGAACCCAATTTAAAAAGAAAAAAAACTTAATTTCCTTTAAAAAAGACACACACCTGAAATCACAGATTTCTTTACAAGAACAACTGATTCCACTGTTCTTTTCTTAGTTTGCTCTTCAAGAACTTTCACTTTTTCTTCAAGTTCTTTCACATATTTTATAGCATCTCCAAGAACAGAAGCCTTATCCATCTACTCCCACAAAAACAATAAATTAAAAATTATTTTAGTTAGATCTATGTTTATATAATCAAAATCAAACATTTTGTATGTGTTTATATACCTTTTTTAGACCCGGAACTATGGCAGAAAGAGCAATAAATCTTTGGCTGAGCTTTTCTCTTCTCTTTCTTTCGGCTAGAATGTGATCTTGTGCATGAGCGGGCGTTCTTACCATTGAATAAGGCCTTTTGTTATTGTTATTTGTAGTAATTCCTTTCGAAATCAAAGATTCAAAATGAAGATTTATTGGAGAAGGAGCCTCATCTTTTGGCTTAACACTATACTCATCTAAGCTCATATAAAATGGCTGCGTATTGCTAGAGGTCTCAAAAGAAAGAATCTGAGGTTTTGTTGACTGATCATTATTAATCTTATGTAGTTTACTACATTTTTCTGGGCTTGTTTGAGATGTTTCTAGGGAAGAACCGCTTAAAGTTGTGCTCGCGACTGCGGTGGAGGCTTTCTTGGTGCTGAAATTAGAGTGAGATGTGTAACTTTCAGAAGAAAAAGATTGTTGGAGGTTTTCGGCTAATGCAGTGGCCATATTTGGTATGGTCAACTCAGCAAAAGAGTTCATATGGTATTGGTCATGGATTAAATTGTAATCATCAAAACCCTGTTAATTATATATCAAAATTAATAATTAATGAGCATAATAAAAAAACTAATAAAGATAAAATTTTATAGAAACATGAATACATTTATATGTACCTGTTGGCTGAACCATCTTGATGATGCTATCTCCATTAGGGTTTTAAATATTAGTATCTACAAAACAAACATCAAATTTCAATCAATCTGAAACATTAAACTGAATTTCCAAGAAGCTGGGATGAATAGAGATAATCATAAATGTTTGATTGATTAATTAACAATCACCTTTTTTGAGGAAGAGAAGAAGATTTGAAACTCGTTATTGCAAAAGGGAAGAGTTTGATAGAGGCTTTATAGTAAGAAGAAGATGATGCAAGAATGGTTGTTTGTTTGATTTTGTCTCTTATGCACGTGTGAAAAGTTTGTCTTGATGCGAAATTCTCACTTGCATAATTGGTTGACGTGAGGTGGAATAATGATTTTGGTTATTTAAAAAAAGACCAACTTGATTTTGGTTGAGATTTGAAATCCACAGGAATTATTAGAAAATAAAAATGTTATTATCCAAGTCTTAATGCCAACCTAAAACTTAATAATTTCAATAATTGCAATTTCTCTTCTAGTTTTGATGTTGATGCTTCAATTAATACCTTTCTTTGGTTTGTTCTGAATCAAGTGTATAAATATATAACAGTCTACAAAATCAAAAGTCTGATTTTATACAAATATATATCACTCCTATAAGTATATTGTGACTTTTTAAAAGTTAAACTGACTTTATATTATAATCTTGATTACATTAGGTAAGTTTTTAACTTCATTATTTAACTAGTTGTAATTATTATATTATTACTTATTTATGTAATTTCGTAATTTGAATTACAACTACAAATATTAGGATTATACATGTTTTATTTTAAACTATAATGATTTGTCAAATGGTTAAAAAAATCATGACAAAATAAATATAAGCATACAAACATACATTGTTTATTTAATGATTTTAAAAATTATAAAAATAAGTGATTTTAATTTAATAATATATAATTATACTATAATAATTAAATTGGATTGAAGAAGAAAGAGTTTCTCCATTTCAGCCATCAATTTTTATAAAATTCCATAAATAGCCCAAATCTTATGCTAAAAGTGATCAACTTCTTTTAAAATTAGTAAAATGATCCATTTTTAACAGAATGGTGAAATGGCCTTTTTAGATATATAATAGAAAGTTTTTGTTTTTTTTTTTTTTTTTCCATATATTTTACAAGTTAAATATACATTTTTTTTAGAATAAAATATGTATAATTTACATGATGGCAAAATGTATGTTATAAGGAAAATATGTTAATTACTCAATTTTAGGCTATTATATTAGCTTGATTTTAGATTATTATGACTTAATTTTAGGCTAGACTTAGATTGATTATATCTCATTTATTATTGTACTATATTAGTTCTCCTAATCTATATATATGAATTGGTAGTCTTGTGCTTTTAACATACACTTAAATATATGATTTTTTTCCTGTTAACAATCTATTCTCTTTAACAAACCATAAATGCATTAATTGGCTTTCATTTTTGGTTTTTTTTTCTTATTATACACATTAGTTCATAACTCGTATATTTTTTAAAAGTTTGACAATAAAAAATAATTATTTTCCTTATATATAATATGTTTAGAAATAGAATAATATATAACAGATAACGTAAAAAATAATTTGATCAATTATTTTGCATATATATATATATATGAACAGGAACGAAGATGATTGGTAGGCTAATTTTAGAAAATTAACACTACAAGTACGTGTGTTTGTGTATGAGTGATTTTGACACGCTAAACATATTAGGTTAAAATCAAATATTTTAAAGAATTGTGTATGATGATGACACTACTTGCTCTGAGTATTTTGACCTCAAAAACTAGATGCTATAGAGTATAAATTGATTGGACAAAAATTTAATCTAATTTAATTAAATTTTGGCAGTTGAATAGTTAATTGGGTAAATTTTATGTTAAATTAAATCTTGCCTTATTTTGTTAGTTATGGTTTTACATAGGATAGTCTTGTCTCACCTTATAAGAACTTGTTTGTTGAATAGATTAATGAGTTATGTTGGAATGGGTGATCATTCCAATTTCCGTTTGATGTCTTTAAGTTCTTTCATTTTCTCATCTTCGTGCTTTATCTCTTAACTAGGATGAGGATGTGGTGGATGATATGTTCATCCCAATCGAAGCGCCTATCAATTTCTCTCTAGGTTGCTCACAAATAGAAGGTAAACTATACAGCAATAAAGCCTATGTTGGCTGAGATTTCGCAACCAAAAGGAGACAATACAAAAATTAAAACTTGCGGAACACAAAAATATTTTAAAGAAGTTGCCACCTTAATTTATTTCTAGAATGAAAATTAAGGAAAAATTTAAAGAATAACATCAGTTAACACAGTAGTTAAAAATAATTTAATTGCAAAAAAGACATTAATCTCTCATCTAAAGTTTGGATTTAGAGACTATATTTTTAGTTGTGGGCTAAAAATAATTAAGAAAAAGAATATTTTGAAGAGAAAAGAAACTAAATTATTAGAAGATTAGTAATGCATGAATCAACAAAGAGAAAACAAACACAAATTAACTCGTAATAAACACAAAAGAAACAATTATCAAGAGAGATAAATCAATTAAATCTCATATTTTAATATAGCTCAATGTCATTGGATATTAATTTTGTATATGATCAACTTCAATATTATTTCTACATGAAAAGACTCAACAAAAACAAAGTAAAAAGGGAAAAAAAATGATAAACAAAAAGTAAACGTGCTATAAATAGAAAATAGTATGCTGGAATCTATGATAAACTCATGATAACTAAGACAGAAACTGATTGTAAACTAAAAGTAAATATCAATATGAAAATTATAAATAAATATGAAAAAAGAAAGTTTTTAGGTTTATTAAGCTCGCATTCTAGGATTAATCACCAGATTTGCTTACATACTGGATTGGGATGCGAGATTAGGGTGGAATGTAGTTCTAAATCACTATCACGTGATTTATTTACATATTATGTGTTGTTTAATGATGGGGAAAAAAGATAAATTGAATAATTAGTTAGAACATGATACCTGAGCACCGATTATTTGACAAGAACTGAGCTGAATCTCAAAGATATGGGTTTAGAACCCTAAAAAAGTTGATCTAGAGCTGAAGGAGAGAGAAAATTCATGTAGAGAGAAAGTGGGAGAAAACTAAGTATTTTTCTGAGTTGAGCTATCAAATTATATATGGAATGAATGCTAAGGCACCTTATTTATAAAGATGTAAGGGAGCTATTTCCAAATCAAACAGGGATTAGATTTTTTTTCTTAAAGAAAAATCAAGGAATATTCTAGGAATGGAACACTCTAAAATACTTCAGAATAGGAGAAAACTGTACCAGAGTAGGAGACACACAGGCTATCAAGAGACTGCTAATTCAAATACTATAATAACGGACACGTGATAGCACATGTGGCAGATGGTGACATGTGGCAAAAGTTAGTTGGACAAGTGTTGATGTGACAGGTGGTGTGGCGCTGACATAGCGGCTGGCTGGAGTTTGGTCGGAACATGGTCGGCTAGTGGTGACAGTAATGGCTACTAGTAGATTTGGCTATTAACTGCTGACTGGGCATGGACTACCACGTGTTTTCTTTATTGTTGTTGTTGGGTGCTAATTGTGTTGTTGACCGGATCTTTGACTTTGACTTTTTGGTCTGATTCTACTAGTTTAGTTCAATTTGGTCTTATTTAAGTTGATTTTGGACTTCTACTTTCATTTGAAGTCCAATTCTCAAGCTTCTTAACTTGAAAAAATTTTCAATTTGAGGCAAAGCATAATTGAGACTAAGAGAGATGTCTAGCACTGACAAACCATGATGTTGAACTTGTAAAGGGGCTAAAACGATGTCATGTTCAAGTCGCAAGACTTAGGAAAATGTTTGAATTAAGCTGGTTCTTTGACTAAATCTTTGTGAGCTTTTCCTTTGGCTTGGATCCAATTTATTGGACTTCTAAGGTAGCAAAGTTGGTATTCATAATATATTAATCAAATTTTAGTTTTTCCAATAAGATTGATGTTAATGGGACCTAGAACGAAGTGCATTGGACTTTCAACAATCATATTTGATTACTATCTAAAGTTCCTCTAAATGTAGAATTAAGGAAGATGGAGCTATTTATAACAAGTTGTGGGTGCAAGCACATGATTTACCTGATAGGATGAAGTTAGAAACCATAGGGAAGTAGTTAGGCAATTTTGTGGTATCCTTTGTGTATTATAATCTTATGAATGATTATTCAAGTAAAAAAAGATCCTATATGTGGATACATGTTGAAATTGATGCATGTAATCCGTTGAAGCATTGGAAGAAGCTTTAACATCATAATGGATGGATTTTCAAAATTAGATTTGAACATAAAAAGTTAACCACTATTGTGCAATCTATGAAAAGCTTGGTCATGTTGATAAGGTACACAAAAAGATGTTTATAGCGAAGGAGTCAAAGATCATAAGAGGGTAGGGACTATGGCTAAAGGCAGCAATGCAACAGACTCAAGGCTTAAGATATGATTGGCAGTGTTTTAAGGATAAGTTTGAAAATAAGCTAGATAAGGATGAGAGGAATTTGTTTATTGGAAGAGATAAAGGTCCTATACCATAATTCAAATTTGAGTTTGAAGGGTAAGGAGAAAAATGGGAATATGACTAGTCGAATGGGTAGTAAAGGGTCAAGTTTGTGAACTAATTCAGAGTCAAGTAAGTTAAATAATACCTAAGTGGACCCATATGCTGTTTTATTTAAAGATAAACCTATACAAGTAATGGATGGAAATAAATGATAATGTATTGAACACTTAAAGGCAAATGACAATAATTCGAAGGGTTTGAATGATTATGAAATTATGAAGGCACTAAAGATGGAAACACTCTTTTTTTTTTTTGTGTTTGTGATCTTAATGTTATCATAGCTATAGAACAAGCTATTGTTGATACGGTGGGAGCTGCGGTTTAACCCCGCCAAGACTAATAAGTTTAATGAGTGGAACTATCGATGGCTCGATAATCTTTAGGCAATAAATGCATTAAAAGAAGTTATTAACATTATTAAGCAATGTATTTGTTTTCTTATAGAAACTATAATATTCTTCTTATGTTCAAAATTTACGTTATAAGTTAGGTACTAATTCTTATTTCATAGAAGATTTTGTAGGCATGAGTAGTGGTTTAGCATTATTATGATGTCACCCTACATCTATTAATGTAATTTCATTTTCAATGGATTATATAGATGTTATTTTGAAGTATATTTTGGATGTTGACTAGAGAATGACTAGAATTTATAATACTTCAGATAGAAACCAAAGAAGTCTCACTTGGAATCTTTCAAGAAATCTTTCTAATGTTTCTCAAAAACTTGGATTTTGTCTTGGAGATTTTAATAATATCTTACTAAATGAGGAAAATCTTAGAGGCATTCCTTATCCATCTACACTTCTAGATGGTTTTGGTGAAACTTTCAATGATACAGGTTACAAGACATGGGTATGATAGGCTATGTATTGACGCTTAAGTTTTGACCATCGAACAATGATCCAATGATGAACACTATAGGCTCAGGCAAGGTAATGATGTTCATGTTTGGTATGAGCCATGGCTGTTAATATATGATAATTTTTATGTGAATTCTAATAGTTTGCCTAGAATGAAGAATACAACAGGTAATCAACTGAGAGTGTATGATAGTCATAGACAGGATGAAGATTTTATTAAGGGTTTCTTCCCTTCAAAAATTGCTTTGATAATTGTGTTTATTCCTTTATATAAGATGATTTTGGAGGCAAGTTAGTATGGCATTGGGCAAAAAACAGTCTGTACTCAGTAAAATTAGGTTACTGATATATAGTCAAAGCTTTAAATTTCACTAATCCAACTTAACCTGCAAATTTGTGGCATGCGTTGTGGAAGTTATCTGAAGTAAAACTTCCTTTATAAGTCTAACAAATTCGGCAATAAATAATTTTCTGAACTCATCTATTATGAGTATAATTTATCTGGACATATCAAGCATAATTGTCCAAAACTGAAGAAGAATAAAAAGAAAAGATGAATAAAGCATTGATTACCTTATTTAATGATAGCGAAACTTCAGCATCTGAAGAGAACATGAGTCAGAAAGATGCAACCAATTTATAATTAATGGCAACAACTAACTCTAAACAAAGTGCATCAAAAAAGAAGATCTATGAACCTTTAGCTAAAAGGAGAGGAAGCATCAAATCAAATGACACTTCATATAAGACTAAGGTAAGTTATTTTGATTCTGAAAAAGCTTTAATTGAAACTTATTTCAGCATGATTAATAAGTATAAAAAGCTCTCTCATAAAGAATTATAGAAAGATAAAAAAAACTTATTCTCCGAAAGTAATTATCTTAGAAATATTTTTTATAATGGTCTTACATGTTCAAAAATTTTGCACAAAATTGAAGAGATAAAAGAAAAGAAAAAGGTGCAAAAATGAAAGTAAATTTTTTAGATGTTTAACTTCAAAAAGTGATCTTAGAAAATGAATTCTGAAATATGAAAATCTATTTTAAAGGATGCTTTGACTGAAATATGCAATAAAATTGAAGAAAATTATAAGCATGAGTGTTCTAAGGCTTCAAGTTCACATTCAAAAGATGTGAGAAAAATTTTCTCTAAATTGTGTTCAGAAATGGACACTTTAGTTCAGAGGAAATCTCCCTCTAAGAAATTAAAGAAGACAATTGCTACTAATCGTGTAGGGCACAATGTATATTGAGTTCTTGCACTTGATTAATTTTAATTGTCACCAAAGAATAAGCAACATATAGATATGTGATATATGGATGGCACTTGCTCTAGGCATATGATTGGTGATCGAAAGACGTTCACTAGGTTAAAGAATAAAGTAGGAGAATTTATCAATTTCGGAGACACAACAAAAGGAAAATTAATTGGAATTGAAAGTGTTAGAAAGAAGCTTTCTCTGAACAATGTGTCTCTAGTAAAAGGTTTACATTTTCTTGGGATTATTGTCCCACATTGACTAATAATAAAAATTGTGAAAGGCATATAATGGAACGAGATGTGATCTTAGCATAAGCCTATTGGTTTTGTGTAAGATGGGTCCATACTCATTCACTTATAAGTTCATGTGCATGCGTGTTAGCACAAGACTAACAATATTGCATATGATTAATGATTTTAAGCTTTTAAAATTGTATGTCATTATTGTTCTCAATAAAATTAGGTTAATAAGGTATTTTTTAAAAACTTAATTAAAAAATTGTTTAGGATCTACATAAGTATAAATCATGTTGAATGAAAATTAAAAATAAGAATAAAATAATATATTAGGTGAAAATATATAGATAAACTATAATTTTCCCTTAATTTTGTTCCACCTTAAATGAGCTGAACAAAACAGTCCAACTGTCTTGGGGATTATTTTCTTCATTGTGGTAGTAAGTTCAATTATTAGAGATTTTTTTGATAAAACTATTATGTAAACCACATAAAGAACATATATAAAAATAATTTATGCTTATAAAATAAGCTCAATTCACTAATGTTATATTGTTATGTGACTAAAAATAAATTTTTCTTCTGGAAAGGATTGATAAGTTGTCAACCAACCAAGATTCTCATGATCTTCAAACTAATTTTCAATTCTAATAAAATCAAGTGCTTAAATCTTCATGGTCAAACTAATTGCAATACATATAAACTATGTAAGAACTATATTTTCTTGGAAATGTTTTTAAATAATAAGTTTCTGTACTTCTAAAATTATGAGACATAATAAGTAAATCAACTTACAATTACCAACATACAATTAATTTTTCTAACTTTTTAATTAAAGATTGAAAATAATATATATAGCTTTAGAAGATGGAAAATTAGATGTGGCTTAAAGAAAGCAAAAGTAAGTTGAAACTTAGAAGCTCAACATGTGAGCATGTTAGTGTAATTAGACTCAATTAATTTAAATAAGTTGATTAATTTTATGCAGAGGTGATCCAAATTGCAAGTACAAATACAAATCTATAGTAGATTCTTTTAATTTCAAATAGAGTTATGCCAGGTATCATAATAAATAATCAAATGCTACAATTGGGAATTAGTGAAAAATAAACATGTGCTGCCCATATGTTACAATTACTTCCAAATTAATTATCATAATTGACCATTCCTTAATTTAGTAATTATTCCAGATATGTTTTGATATTATTATTAATTTATTAAGATTCATTTTAATAGAAATATACTGATTCAATAATTTATTTCATTTATTTAAGATATTTTGATTTATTTAAGATTTGTTTGGATAAATATATTGTTTATTTATATATGAGCTCCAAAATATTTGGCAAGCTGGGATGAAGTATTTAATACGCACGAACCCTAATTTGTCTTTATTTGTGTGTATGTGTTTGAATATGTATTAGCACAACCTGGCAATCATTTCTTATGGAGGTTTTTCTTTTAGTATCTTAAAATATTTTTCTGTGTTGGAAGTTAATTAAAATTATTAATATATCCATTAGTATATAAACTATTAATTTATGTTAAATAAAAAGATAAATTATTAATTCGGGATCTAAGTCTCTAAATTTCTTTCAGAGTATTTTTGATATACAGCGACATGAACATGACTATCTACTTTCTTTATAATGAAAAAAATATTAAAATTTAATCTTTAAAATTTTATACAATTAATTATTTGATCCATTTATTATTATTATTATTATTATTATTATTATTATTATTATTATTCACACACATACATAAATACAATATATTTTAAAATAAAATAAGAGATACTCTTCTAAAATAATAAATGTTGCACTTTAAAAATTTATTAAATGAGTAAAAGAAGAAGGCATTTGAGAGGAACTATGGTCTGGCAATGGTTTGGTTGATGCTGCCCGCGAAGGAACTTTAGGTGGTGAATGAAGGCAGAGGGAGAGCATGGGCCGTGCTGGAAGCAACTCGTGAGTTTTTCTATTTTTTATTTTTTTAATTAGTTAAGTAAGAGGATAAGAATATATTTTTAATTCATAATGTGCTATTTACTTAGTTTTAAAAATAATATGCTATTTATTAAATTGAACCTTCAAAATGTCCCATCCTGTGATTTCTCTAAAATTAATTACAAAACCAAGAGCTGCTAATGGGTTTGCTTGTTAGGCATCCCTCATCTCAAGCTGGCTCCCATACCCTTCAAATTATAATTCAAAATTAACTACGAAAACAATACTAATTAAAAAATTATTATAATTGAAAAGAGGAATCAAAGTAATTGTAATACTAAAAGTGGAATATTATAAGAATTATATAATTAAGAATTATAAAGTCGAATATCTCTGTTTGTTTATAGGTGTGGAGAGTGGTGGCTTTGGGGAGGGCTTCCCTATATTATCTTTTTCACCTCTAAATTTGAACCATAATTTAGCATTGCCCTCTTCTAATTTCTCAGTATTTACATTTTGGCACTCTTCTCCAAATTTCTCTCTTTATTGCAAGTTATTTTTGGTGGAAAAATCTATCTTTGCAATGAAAATAAATTTAGACATCCTAGGCTAAGTGTACTAGACTACTAAGTTGATGCTTATCCTTGAAAGTTCAAATTGTTTTTGTTTTGCAATTGTAAATTTGGACAGGACATTGGGCTAAGATTCTGCTAAGATATCATATAGTAGATTTTAAAGTTTGTTGAAAAAATTAACTAAATAGCAAGTAAATTTTAAATATTTTAAAAATACCTCTTCTATTATAAAAATAATAAAATTCCTAAATTTATG
>CANUEY010173645.1:0-11498 GCA_948099555.1 Croton setiger
CATTCACTTCTCTTTTATTATATTTGTTTTCTATACATATATATCCTTTCCTCTCTCTCTCTCTCTCTCTCTCTCTCTCTCTCTCTCTCTCTCTCTCTCTCTCTATATATATATATATATATATATATATATATATATATATATATATATATATTATTATTATTATTTAATAATCGAAACAAATATTTGCAGTCCAATTAATACTCGGTACCAACTCAGGTACTTTGTACCTATTGGTGGAAGCGAAGCTTACGATGTCGTCGTAAAATTTAAATTCTAAAGCGAAAATATGTTATCACCCCATAAACTAATTTATCTTCCTTTTATCGATTTATATTTACCCTTCTAATTATTTACACCACCGTAAATTAAATGGTTGCATCAAACAAAACACGAGTAGATACCCTAATTTACATATATCGAAAATTATAAGTCCTAAACATTAATTATTCATATGTTTTCAATTCAATTTCTAATATGTTAATATATAAATTTTTTAGTAGGTAAATAATTATTTATTTACCACGCGAACTTTTATTTACCAAGTTAATGCTTATGCAATTAAATCATAAAAATGCGTTATGATATGTATGATGTATGATTTTGATTAGAGATGTCACAATGCTAACGTTTTGTAATTTTAAAAGTATTTGCTTCTGAATCAAACCGAATGGTTCGACTCAAACCAGACTGATTTGGTTTGTACTAGTTTGTTTTGGTTCGATTCAGGGTTTGAAATTGATTTGATTCATAAAGTTTGATTCAGTGATAAATTAATTAAAGTTAAAAATAATTTTTTGCAAACTCAAAACACTAAAAATCAAGGAAAATCGAAAAAAGGTTGGAACTCGGTTTGAAAATTATGATTTTTGAGAAAAGGGTTAAAGAATTCATGAACAATCTCATTCGGCGAAAAATTCAGTCTCCCTAGAAACTCAAAAACTCTAGACATTGTCGGGTTTGAAAATTAAACGTCAACAAAGAGACTTGACCTTGTGAAGAAAATCATTAATAGACATTGCTCCTTTCTTCAACGTAAGCAATTGTTCACGCAAAATCATGATCCGTCGTTGCGACGGTTTTGCATACATGGTAGCAAGATATTTTCATACAGTATAAGAAGTTTTCACAAACTTCACAATATCAGGAGATAAAGATGCAATCAGTGTACTATGGATCAACTTGACCCTGTCGAAACCAGGAGTTTGCAATCTAATCTGGTGTTGGCTCTATTTCAATGAATTTGAGAAAATCATACACAATTAAAAGAGAGTACCACTGATTGATAATTAATCGATGTGAGTTTTATTGGTGCTTATGCTACACAATTAATTGAAACAAGTTGGTTTCCCATCGAAGCATTGATGATGACGACATTTGAAGGGGTGACTTGAGAACTAGAGTCTCCTGTTAAGTCAAACATGATGAAGCCGTTAGGATTTCGGCTCTAATACCATATAAGCATTAGAGAGAAATAGGTTTTGTGTGTATTCTCATTGTAACAGTACATATATATATATACATAAAAAGAGAGCCTACCATTCTACAACATTCGAAATGATAACTTTCCTATTTACACTAGGAATGGGATAATTCTTATCTCCCTATACTATTTTGCAAGATGTCCCTAAAATATTTCTCATCCCATTATTGCTTTTATATATACTATATATTTTAAAGTTTAATATTATTTATTTTGATAATATAGTAGTAGAGACGTGCTATTTTATAAAATCTTTCATGAATATTCCCTTTCTTTTTCGTATTTTTATATAGAGTAAAACTATAGCATAGATAAATTTTCTTTTTAATATTTAAGGCGGCTTCATAAAAATAATAAAAGAATATTGTTGCATTAGTTTTATTATACCAAAACAATAATAATAAGAGAAAGGAAAGATGTAGACTCAAGTCAGCCAGTGGATGTAGGGGAGACGGATTCTTGTTTTAAAGTTTGACTCAAATAATTTTGTATTTTCATTATTTGTGTTTTCTAGAAAATAGTAATGTATTTTTAATCATAAAGATAATTAAAGTCAATTTGATGAAGATTATATTTTTAAATGAATCACGAGTTACGTATCTCCTGACATCAGGCCTAAACATTGTTTAATTTAACCTTCTAGAGATGGTATTATATATAGTTTATATTACTTGCTTTAAGATGTTAAATTGAACTCTCTGTCATCCATCAATTTTTTTTTAATGAAATATGACGGTAACCTCCTCACCAAACTATGCATCATATATGACGTTTTTATAGGCGTAAAGTATATTTTATGTTACTTGTCGCATAAACATTTTAAATAGAGATTTTTTATATGATAAGTAATTGCATATATGTGCATATTATAAAAGATTAAGGTATATGAACAAATTAAGAGTTTAAAACTTGTTTACAGTCGGTTTACGTAAAAGAGGTTACGTCTATAGTTTTATTCGTCGCGACTGATAAAACATCGGTAGCGCGAATAATTCAAAAAAAAATTGTTACGAAAATAAATGAATTGAAAAATAAATGTAATAAAAGAACATATTTGTTTTGGAAACCGTATTTTAACGATGATGTCGTAAATTTCGATTCCGCCGACATTTTCCGAGATACCAGAGCCAGTACCGGGCGCCGACAAGGCCGCAAATATTCTCGAACCCTATAATAATAATAATAATAATAATAATAATAATAATAATAATAATAATAATAATAATAATAATAAAAGAAGATAATGAATTATTTGGGAAAAAAAATAAATGTATCATCTAGGAATTGGAACAAAAATGAAGGAAAATTTAAATGTTAATATATGTTTATAGTTTGGATAAAGAAATGAAGGATGAAAATTTGTAATGGATAGGTAAGTTTACCCGAAACTAATAAGAAGGGAAAATATAAATATATAAAGGTGTAAAGGGGCAAGTTAAATCAAAAATAAAAAGAGGAAGGAGAAAGTGAAGGATGTGGTGTAAAGTGAGAATAAGGATAAAACAAAAGTTTGAGTTAGTTTAAGGTTTGAGATTGATTAAAGGATGAGGCAGAGGGTAAGACTATAGAAAAGAGAGAACAAATGGTAAAGGAGGTGCTAGAACAGAAAGATAGAAAGAGAAAACAGAAGAGAAACGAAAAACAGAGAAAGAAGGAAAGAAAAGAAAGAAAAGAGGAGAGAGAAAAGAAAAGCAGGAGGAAAGCTCTGTTCCAGAGTTTCCTCATTGACCCAAGAGTGTTGGGAAGTGATTAGAAAGAAGAGAGAAACAAGAGAGAGCAGAATTCAAAGAAATCAGAAAGAAACAAAAAACAGAGTAGGAGAGAAACAGAAGGAAAAAGAGAGAAAAAGAAAGGGATCCACCGTGCATGGCAATCCCTTGGCCGTCGGGGAAGGTGGCCCTATGGTTCAGGGAGCTTTCGGCGTCAAGAGGTGGCCAGAAAACTGAGAGTAGTGGTCAGAATTCGCTTGGCATTGTTCTGTGAATAGTGATCGCGAAGCAGGCAGGTGCAAGGTTGATGGTGATCAAAACGACACCATCAACTGCATTTTGATGAAAATTATCCTATGGGTATTTGAATTTGGTAAATTTACATTTTGGTCCCTAAATTTTATAATTTAATGCAATTTAATCCTTCCAGCAAAGTTTTAATTGTTTTCAATTTAGTCCTGCCAGATTTAAGTTCAGGCACACTTCATTTTGGTCATTGAAGTTCTGGCGCATTTTCAATTAAGGCTTTCAGAACTTTTAATTGTTTTCAATTAGGTCCTTCTGCCCAAATTGATTTCAAAATATTATAGTTTGACCCCTGTACTTGCTGTTAGATTTCAGTTAAGTCCCTGAAAACTTTAATGGTAAATAAATTGAGTTAAATTATTATAGTTATTGTTAAATATAATTGGTAAATGATAAATTGAGTTAGAAATTAGAGATAAATGACATTGTTAAAATATTATAATTTGACCTATGTACTTGCTGTTGGACTTCAATTAAGTCCTTGGAAACTTTAAAAGTTATTCAATTAAGTCCTTTTTGATTTAAATTGAATTTATTTTTATAAATTGGATTAATTTGTAAATAAATTGAGTTAAATATAATTGATAAATGATAAATTGGGTTAGAAATTAGAGATAAATGACATTGTTAAGTGTTTTTAATATATAAAACATATGTTATAAGTTAAAATTCAAATGAAATAGGATAGTTTATAAGAAGAGAATAAATGTTTAATCATGTATCATGTCATATGTGAATTATTTGTAAAGAAAATTAAATATTTGTTACATTAAATTATCTAGGAGCATTGAGTATAGGAGTTAAACGGGGTAAACAACCCGAGGCCCGACCTTGTTTGCAGTCGTGAGGTAACTGTAAACTTACTTGTATTGTTTTGAAATGATTTGTTTATTGGAAAGATGAATCATATATGGATTTAAATTATTTGCAACGATACTGAAACCCAATCAACTGATTTATTTGAGATTGAAAATATATGATATTTGAATTACTTGGATCAGTACTAAAGCCCAATCAATTGAATTGTTTGTTTTGATTATATGATAATTGAACTGTTTCGACCGTTATTAAATCACATTCATTTGACATTATTGATAACTGAATATAGGTGATTTGGTCATTGAGTCGGTACTGAAATTCGACCAATTGACCTATTGAGATTTATTATTTGAGGTTTATCTGTTAGACCGGTACTGAAGTCACGTCAGCTGTACTTATTTTTTTTATTAAATGATGTTTATTTGTTTGGGTCGCACTGAAACCCGGTCAATTGAATTGATTATTATTAAATATATGATGTTTAAATTGTTTAGATCAAATAATTTGATTGCTTTGGATAATATATACTGAATAATATGTTTGAGACAATTGATTTATTTGCTTTGGATAATGTATGATGATTAAACTACTTGGAATAAATGATTTAATGGCTCTGGATAATATAAGTTGATTAGATTACTTGAAATAAATGATTTAATTATTTTAAATAATATAGGTTGATTAGATTACTTGGAAATGAGTTACTTGCTTTGGATAGTATAAGTTGATTAGATTACTTGGAATAAATAAGTTAATGGCTTTGGATAATATAAGTTGATTAGATTACTTGGAATAAATGATTTAATTATTTTGGATAATATAGGTTGATTAGATTATTTGGAATAAATGATTTAATTGCGTTGGCTAATATAAGTTGATTAGATTACTTGGAATAAATGAGTTAATTGCTTTGGATAATATAGGTTGACTAGGTTACTTGGAATAAATGATTTAATTGTTGCGAATAATACAGGTTGATTAGATTACTTGAAACATAATGATTCACTTACTTGAATTATATAGGTTGATTAGGCTACTTTGAACATATTAATTTACTACTTGATTTGGATTATATAAGTTGATTAGACTGCTTGGAAAATTTTTTTTTCATTGTTTTGAATAATGTATGCTAATTTGACCGTTTGAATCAATTGATATGCGTGCTTTGGATTATGTATGTTGGTTTAACTATTTAGACCGGTACTGAGGCCGGTTAATTAAATTGATTGATATTGAATATATGTTATTTGAATTGTTTGGATCGTTACTGAAGTATGATCGATTGAGTTATAATATTTGAGCATTTAATGATTTATCTGTTTGGACCACTACTGAAGTCCGGTCATTTGAAATTATTGCTATTTGAATATATGTGATTAAATGGGTTGAGTTGGTACAAAAATCCGACCAATTGACTTATTAAGAATTATTATATGATGTTTATCTGTTTGGACCAATACTGAAGCCCGATCATTGAATTATATTAGATATTATGATGATTATTTGCATCTCATACAAGTGCATTCATACAAGACTAAATAAAGGAGTTGTGACCATTTTGACCAGTTGCAAAATTTCAAAGGCAGAACCTACGGTCAATATACAATGTTACAGATAGGACCTACAGGTCGATACATGATTTACACTTGGGATTTTTGGGTCAATATATGAAGTACATATGAACCTATGGATCATACAGGTCTTTATTACTAGCCATCCATAGGGGTTATGGGTCATAATTGTGTTGCTACTAGCTAGTCTATAAAATTTCACATGTGAGACCGATGAATTTCCAGTCATATATACAAGATTTGTTATTGGCCAGCCATTTGTTATTTGTCATATGAAATTGGGACCCACAGGTCATTATATGATTTTATAGATGGGACCTTCGGGTAATATATGGATTATAAATGAACTTTCGAGTCAATATATGAATTACATATAGACCTATGAATCATTCAAGTCTTGTTACTGGCCATTCATTTGTTATTTGTCATATGAAATTTCTGAGGCAGTATTTGGCTTAGTGGATTACAATGAAATCATATGACATAGACATCTGCATACTGTTATATATGCTTGTTGTTATGGAATTATTTGGTATTATCGATTATATCAATTACAACTCACAGAATACATGGAATCATATGACATAAACGTTTATATATTGTTATATGTACTTGTTATTATGGAATTATTTAGTATTATTGGTTAAATCGGTTACAGCTCCCAAAGTAAATGGACTCATATGATATAAGCTAGTCATCGACAAGTTTTGTTCATGATTTTGAATTGTGAATTATTGTTTTGTTTTAAATTGTTTTAGTTTATATTTGCTGAGTATGCAACTCATCAAATTTGCAATTCTATGATTTCAGGTTTTTGTTTGGCAACTGAAAGCGTCAATTCCACCTTCTTTCTGCTCGAGTCGGTCGGCCGAAGTTTCAAGTCTCTCTCCATCATTTTGCATTACTTATATAGTTCTAATATGTAAATTATATCATGTGGTTTGGTTTAGTTTACTTAATATGTAAAGTTATAGCATGGTACTTATTATTGTTTGCATATAGGCACATAATTTGCAGATTATAGTTGAGGCTTATAATAACTATTATAAGGATTATAGTGATTAGTAAATATAGCATGTTATATGTATAATAAAAAAAAAAAGACTTGTTTCAATGACGCATATAGGTATAGATTGTTGTTACAATAAATTTCATTAATAATATTACTGAAACAAATATTTTCATATAAAAAAAATACAATAATGAAAAATTGAAATCTTTTGATTTGATTTGATTGTAGATGATTTTTAGATCTTGGGAGAAGAAGTTAATTTTCGTACTAAGTAACTAATCTTTCTCTACATGGGATGGTAAAAAAAAGTTTCTGCAATAGTATTTTCGAAACTTATGTTCTTTCGAAAACTGATGACATTTGAAATACATAAAAAGATATATTGATGGAGGAACAGACCACAATACCAAATTTCATTAATAGAAAATCAATACCTGCACTTGAAAATATAAGATTTTTAAACAAAATAAATTAATAATTTTTCTTATATCTCAAACTACTAAAATTAAATAATACGAGATATGAAAATTGAAAAACTTCATGAAGGAACACGAAAAATCACAAATAATATATTTCCCAACCAAAATTGATTTGGATCTTGTTGAAAACATGTACAAGAAAAAGAAAAAAAACTTCCATCAACTCTTATCTAATTGGATTTATTTAACTTATCATTAGTCAACCATAATGT
Source organism: Croton setiger (assembly GCA_948099555.1). Classification (NCBI taxonomy): domain Eukaryota; kingdom Viridiplantae; phylum Streptophyta; class Magnoliopsida; order Malpighiales; family Euphorbiaceae; genus Croton; species Croton setiger. Next base: position 7,592 of record CANUEY010173645.1, read on the forward strand.
CAACCATTTTTGCTACGCAACAAAACATTATTTGTATTATTTTTTTTATCTGTTTTGCACAATCCTCTCTTTTGATTTACTTTTTCTTTATGATAGTTTCTTTCGTTAATTTAATAATACAAATGGAATATTTTTTAGATTTTTTATTTTTTTATGAAACAACTCGCTACAATTAGGACAAAGGAAAATTGGTATTTTAAAGGACTTGATAAAAATAGCCATTTAAAAATAAATGTTGACAAAGAAGTTCACTCTAAAAAATATATATACGGAACTAACCTCAATTTTAACGAATTTGGATAAATTTATATTTAGACAAAAATAATCAACTAAAAATTTATCCTATATTTACCTTTTTTAGAAATAAATATATTAATACTAAACCCCTAAAATAACAAGGAAAAAAAACAGCCACTGTCCAAATAAACACCGTTATTTCCACACTAAAACATAATAAATAAATAAAAAATCAATAGATATTTACTACACCATCTGAGGAAAATTAATAAAACTTTGTTAAAGACTAGAAAACTCCGATTTTCCAATTAACCAAACAAATTTTTCAACATCAAAATACACCATATAACCCATCAAATCAATAAGAAAAATACTACAACAACAACAAGTCTCTGTCCCAAATACATTGGGCTATATGGTTCATCAACTCTAAACTTAAAGAACAATAATAATAGTCATTCACAGTCTTAAGCTTCTTCCATGACATGGATTTCATTCAAGTCCGTTATTAGCCAAATCTGCATTGACATCTAAGGCCTTCAAATTTTTGGCTGTCACTATTTTCCAAACCATCTTAGATCTTCCAAAACCTCTCTTAGCCTCCTCAACCATCAAATCTTGACACTTACGAACCACCGCATAAGGAGGCCTCCATAACACATGTCCATACTATTTAAGTCTGCATTCTCACCTTATCACTAACCTCCACCATTTGAAATTTTTGTTGAATATCTTCATTCTTACTTTTGTTCAGTCTGATATGGATACACATCCATCTTAAGATTCTCATTTCTGCCACATTCATCTTATGAAGATGTTGCCCTATTGATGCCTAACTCTCACTTCCATAGAGTATCGTTGATCAAACCACCGTCTTATAAAATTTACTTTTCAACTTTAAAGGTATTTTCTTATCACATAAGACTCCTGATGTACCATTCAACTTCATCTACACTACCTGTATTCTGTGGGTCACAGTCTTCATTTATATGTCCTTCATTCTGAAATACCATGTAATATCCCAGCTATCAAGTTATATAATTTCATTGAGAGTCGGGCCGACTCGGAACCAAAACTGGTTTGAGTTGATTTAATCATAAAATGTGGGTTTTTGACCCTGGATCTTTGCCCAAGCCCTATGTTGAAGCCCATGATGATTCACTCTCTACCTGCAAATGAATGCTGCGTTTTGTGTTGTTGCTACCTGCGTTTTGTGCTTTGAAGTCAGAATGGAAGCTTCATTGACTTAGAGCTCTTCTGGCACGTGTGATGTGTGTGACTTGCCCTAAGTATAAAAGCTGTAGTGATGAGAATTGAAAGGTCATGTTTTTGGTATTTTGTTGTTTTCTCTCTAAATATTTATCGTCTGTGCTCTTTCGTTTTCTCTTCTTGATTCTGTACAGTCCCTTTCTTCTGTGTAATTTCTTGAGCCTTGTTACCGTGAGATTGCTGTGTACAGATTGTATAGTTTGAATCTCTGAGTATTGGTTGAGATTCCGTAGGAGAGAGTTGATTATCTTCCTTAGGGTTTGTAATCTGTACTGTTTTCTGGTTCTCTAATAAGATGATGGTGCTCTGGTTGTTCTCCCCTTGGATGTAGTCTTACTGTGTGTAAGGTGAACTAAGTAAAATTGTTTCTTGTTCTACTGTTGATGAATTTTGCATTCTGAAGTAGATTAGGGTTTAATTCCTGATAGAGTGGTATCAGAGCCTTCCAGATCGAAGAAGACTAATCAGGTTGTTTCTTTCTAACCTATTGTTTTCTATTTCTTTATTCTTCTTCGTTTCTGTTCAGATTCTAGGGTTTAGTGTTCTTTGGGTTCCTTTCTGTTACTATTAATATTTCTTTTCTGTTTACCTAGTCCTTGTTTTTTGGATTGCTTTCTTCTTTTCTTTGAATGCGATACTCTTCATTCTTCTCTTTTCTGTTTGACAGAAAACAATGTCGGTTGCCAAAATTAATGTTGAGAAATTTGATGGTAAAGGGGATTTGACCATCTGGAAAGAAAAGATGACTGCTATCTTGGTATAATAGAAGTGTCATCATGCACCGGTTGGACCCCAAACACTTCCAGAAACCCTTTCTGAGGTGGAGCGCCAAGATCTTATGGATCTTGTCTACAATACAATCATTCTGAACCTTTCTAATGCTGTGCTCAAAAAGGCAAGAGGTAATTCTAATGCCCCTGATCTTTGGATGAAACTGAATTCTTTGTATATGTCTAAGTCTGTGTCTGAAATTGCATACTTGAAAGAACGATTGTTTGGATTTAAACTGGATGCCATGAAATCTGTTGATGATAATTGTGATAATTTTCAAAAACTTGTGCTTGAATTTCTCGATACTGGTGAAGAGTTAAATGATGATAATCAAACAATTATTCTGTTGAATGTTATACCTGAAAACTTTTAAAATGTTAAAGATGCCTTGAAATATGGTAAGGATAATCTCACTGTAGATGATGTAATTAATGCCTTAAGACTTAGGGAAATGGAACTCAAATATACCAATAAACAGAATACCTCTAAAGTTCTGTTTGTCAAAAAGAAATCACAAAAGAATAAGAAGAATAAATCTAAGTCTTCGGATAACTCTTATCAGTCTAAGAACTCTTCCCAAAATAATAATAATGGTCAAAACAACCAAAGTAAGTCTGATAGAACCTGTTACTACTATAAGAAAAAGGGTCATATTAGAAAATATTGTAGAGAAAGGCTTAAAAAACTAGAAGAAAAGAATGAATCAGGAGTTGTCAATTCATCAACACAAGTTGATGATATTGAAGCTCTTACAGTAAGCATCAATACAACTACAGATGTTTGGATACTTAATTCAGCATGTTCTTACCATATGACACCTAATAAACATTGGTTCTATAAATATCAAACCTTAACTGGAACAAATGTTCTAATGGGGAATGATACCCCTACTGTAAAGTTCTAGGTATAGGAACTGTTAGACTTAGAATGGGAAATGGAATGTTAGTTGAGTTAAATCAAGTGAGATATATACTAGAATTAAAAAGAAATTTAATATCTCTAGGGTATCTTGAAGAAATAGGTTTGCATCACACTGCCAAAAATGGCATCCTAGAAGTATACAAAGATGATAGGTATGTCCTTAAAGGGTATAGAGTTAACAGACTCTATCACCTTGATGGGTCAACAATAATAGGGGAAGTAAGAGCAGTTGCTTCAGATTGCAACTCTTCTAGTTTATGGCATAAAATATTAGGACATATAGGTTTTAAAAACCTTGAACAATTGAACAAAAGTAGAAGCTTAAAACTAGATAACATTGAAAGTCGGAATACTTGTGAAAGTTGTATTATGGGAAAATTCCATAAACATAGTTTTAAGACTGCTGTCCATAAATCACAAAACTGTTTAGATCTTGTACATAGTGATTTGTGGGGTTCAAGCTGTGACACCCCAAACCAAACCCTACGTCAAATCGACGTCATTTCATGCATTTTCATTAAAATGCACTATGACATTAGGTGATTAATGAGTTAAATATGAATAAAATGAATTATATTTGATGATAAATGATTTGAATAAGAGAAACAAGTTGAGTTATAGGCTCGGTTTCCGTCGAAAGACACAAACGGAGCTAATTAGGGTTTTCGGACCTACGCGATCGGAAAACGTCGAAATCGCGTCAAATATG
>CANUEY010173819.1:0-19792 GCA_948099555.1 Croton setiger
AATTTTAAAATCAATTTTGGTTACCGAGGCCGGTTTTCGAACCGGGCGTTAGTCGAAATTTAATTTCGGCTAACGTACCCAACCCTCTTACCCATTTTTCTGGTTCAAATCAGTGCTTTATCCAAAATAAAAACGGAGTCAATTTAAAATAAAAGCCTTTTTAATTTTTCCCGAATTTTCGGGTGGCGACTCTTTTTAAAACAAATTAAAATTTTTAAGACCGACTAGTTTCGGCATCGCAAACCTAAAAAAATGGTTTTGTCACTTATTTTGGTAAAAAGAATCCAAAACGAACGTCATCAATAAGGAAACTTGGTTTTCAAGTGAGACTGAAACTTGGTTTTCAAGTGAGACTATTTGTGACACTACCTCTTTCTTGAGAATTTACCTGGTGTAATTTTTATTTCTAGTCCTTTTATAAGCACAAAGTAGCATGTCGGCTATGAGATATGAGTTTGAGAAGTTTGATGGAAGAATGAATTTTGCATGTGGCAAGTGCAAGTCAAAGATGCATTAATCCAGTCTGGATTGCATAAGGTTTTGTAGGGTAAATCGGTCATCGAAAAAAATTTAGTAAAAATTGGTGGTAGTGGAGACTCAAAAAAATCCAAGTTTAGTGATGAAGAATGGGAAGAGCTAGATATAAAGGCGATAAGTCAAATATGCATGTGTCTAACCAAAAACGTTCTTACTAATGTAGTTGGATTGCCTATGACAAAGGAGTTGTGGGAGAAAATGGAAGAATTGTACCAAGGGAAAAATATATCCAATAGGTCATATTTGAAGGAGTAATTTCACACATTGAAAATTACGGAAGGTACAAAGCTGTTAGATCACTTGAGTAACCTTAACGACATCTTCTCTGAATTCGAAACTCTTAGAAAGCAAAACGAAGATGAAGATAAAGCTCTCCAGCTCATCTTGTCACTTTCTTCGACATATGAGCACATGAAGCCTGTCCTGAAATATGGTACTAAGGAAGTGGTGTATGCAAATATGGTTAGTAAGCTCATTATTTAGGAGAGAAGACTGAACGATATGGAAAGTAAATCATGTGATAATTTAGTTTTTTCTGTCAGTAGTACAGAAAGAATAAAGGCTCCAAAAAGAGAAAGGTTGTCTACTGGAGATATGGTCAAGCTGGACATGTGAAAAATGATTACCAAAATGGTGGAGCTAATTCGAATAGTAGCTCTAGAAGTAGTGCTGCCAATGTAATCTCCTATAAGGAGATGATGAAATATCTTTGGGATAAAGATGTGTATGTCCTCATGGCATAATTCTTACCTTTCAAGATGCCATGGAAGAGGACAAATTATTGGCAGTTGATCCACAAAAATACGCTCAGGCATTGGTTAACAGTTGATGCAAATGCGTAGTGAAAAATTATTAGCAGGATCTCTCAAAAAGTCAATAAGAGGGTGCACCATAAACTATTAGCGGGATCTTGACACAGCCGGTGAAAAAATTCTTGGAGTTGGTAAAGTGGTTCCAAGTGGTGATACTCTTTTATGGTGGGGTATGATAATTTTTGTTATTAGAATTATGATTGTCGGTAATAGGCAATGTTTAATTAGTAGAATTATGATTGTCAGTAATAGGCGGAGATTGTAATGAGATAAACCCATTTCATTGTAAAATAAAAATCCCACATCGGGGAAATAAAAAAGGAGGGGAGGGATTTTTACTATATAAGAAGGCTTGGCTTTAGCTTTCAAAACGCACCAAACACTTGAAGTGTTTTATATTAGGGATTTAGAGTTTATCTCTAAGAGTCTCTTGGAGTATAAGTATTTTAGGGTCTTTGTGGGTGTCGGGTAGAAAAATATTTTGCAATTGTGGTTGTATTAATTTTCCACATAGTGAATATTTTTCTTAGTTGTCGTTATGTAACGGTCGTGGTTTTTCTCCACATTAAATTATTGTGTTTTATTCTCTTTAAATTCTCAGTCGGTATTTTATTTTCTTATTTGTTTCTGCTTAAAGACGGTATGAAGAGCAAGAAAATAGCAATTTTCTCAACAAAACAGACAACACAATTACCTAGATATGGGAGACTTTTTGGGTATGATGAGAGAAGTTTACAAGAGATAAGAATATTAGTTTTCTTGAGCAAATTGATCAATAGAAAAGTACAGTAAAATTGTAAAGGATAAGAAGTATGGTATTTATAGGATTTTCAGCAATAATTGAGGCATTTTCACAGGCAGGGACAATAGTTTAGCATAAACTTGGTATTTTTTATTTAAGATAGGGATGTAATGGATATTTTGGATGAGGGAATCAAGGGGTCATGAATAATGATGAAAAGACATGCATTTAAGGCATTTTGTTTAAATTTTGAATGGTAAGCGAGAGCTTTTTCTCGTTTGAATGACACATTAAATGAATGATTTACCCTACTAAGTTTGTTAAAAAAAATTTGCAAAGAATGTTGAACTACACAAGAATGGTAAAACAATAAAGCTCACTAAAAATCATAACCGAGATAAGGTGAATTATCAATCGAGAGACTAACAGTGTTATAGGATTTAAAACCACCATATGTAATGAAATAACAAATTTTAAAGTCTTTTCTATTCAGAAGAGAGATCACTCATTTAATGATTTCCTAGGTACGAGTCAAGTGATTTCCATAATTCACAAGATCATTATCTAATAAGAGCTTACAGATTGATGAAGTAGACCAAGAGCAATACATGAGTAATGTGACATCCTAGTAATCGAGTCGTTTCATTTAGTACATTAAGTTATATCGAACCAATGTTGGTTCGAGTCATTTAAGTTATTAAGGGTTTTAATAAAGCAATTTTTAAATAGGACCTAATTGAAATAAATAATAAAGTTGAAGCATCAATTAGGTAACAAGTCAAAAATCAGACACCAAATAGGTAATTTTCAATATAAATCAGCATGAAAAACAAGAGTTCCACAAAGCTTCTATCGTTCATCTATATTTCATTATTTCTTCTTTGTTCTCTTCTTTCTGTCACTGTTGTTCATCATCTTCATCTCCATAATTTATCAAAAAATCATTAAAATCATCAACCATCATCCATTACAAAGCATATCACTATCATATAGTAAGTTTTCGTTGATTATTTTCATCTATTTCAGTTTAAGAAAGGAAGTATTTAGGGTTTATATTTCTGTAGGAGAAGTCAACTCAAAAGGGGAAGAGAAAGTGAGCTAAAGTTGGAGCTTTAAAGTTTAGATTAGAGGTTTGATATGTTAACTTTAATATTGTGTATGAATTTGATTATATTATGCATGTTATAATTGAATTCTTATATTTGATGTGTTGTGGAGTTGATATGTTACTTGTGGAATGGTATGAGTTGAGATGAATGACAGAAATGGTTATATAAATGATTATAATTGAAAATCTTGATGAAAACATGTGAGAATGGAAAACAAAGCATCTAAAAATAACAGGTAGCGCACGCTACCCTGCCATTTTCTATTGTAGAGCACACTACACTATAGGTAGCGCACGCTACCATTGCCACCTCAAGTCCAGAATATTTTGGGCATAGATAGCGCATAATACACATAGGGTAGCGCACACTACCTTCAAGGAAGAATATGAATGATGATTTTTTTTAAGTACGTAATTGGTTTTTTAAGCATTCTTAATGATTAAATGATTAAATGAGTATATGTATTTTGTTATAAATCATGTACGATGATAAAAATACATATTAACATAAATATTTATACAGAATTCAATTTGAATAGATAATCAGACCGGTCAATAGTAAGTTGATATAAATATTGCATTATACAATATGATGTGTTGAATTTGATGAATAATTGAGATATTGATGTGATGTTGTTAAAGATATAATATGCTGAAACAAAGTTAAGTAGAAACCACGTAGATGAGGATATGTTGCAACATATTAACCAGCAGATGTGCACTCCATACAGTTGATATTTCAGCTACGGTCGTGAGATTTAAATTAATATAATTGGGACTTAGTGGCATGACAATATAGTCATACAGTTACCTTGTTACTTAGGTTTCACTGTAACCATACGGAACTGATTGATTAATAAAATTATTATGTATTTGTATTTGATATGTATATATATGTTGCTGCATAAAGTCATAAAAGCATGAAGGCCAGTAGGTAAGGTCATATATGTAATTCATAATGTGTGAATGTCTGTTATTCTTTCCTTTATTTCCTGTTAAAGTTAAAGTATCCACCGGGTATAATTTGTTCAGCGAGTCATATGTCTAACTTACAGGTATAGCATTTAAGGTCTTGAAGAGTCATCTCCACAGCTGCTGCAGTTCATCATCGGACCAAGAAGTCTACGGGGTAGCTGGATATTGTGTATCTTTTTGTTTGTAAATCATGGCATGTACAGAGCAAACAATTGGACGAATAATAGTTGTGTATCAAAAACATATGATGTAATTAAACTATGTTGATGATGTAATTTATCAATTCTGAGCATATAATAGTTTATATAACAAACATGATAATTTTAATATGAAAGATCATAGGGTTCAACCGGTTGTATTGTTCCGACTCGATTCATTCGGAAAATCGAATGAATGGGGAGAGACGCTACAAATAACTTGCATACTATAAGGGACTTTAGTTATGCTACTTTTATGAAAATGGGCTTTAAGTTTCCATGATTTTGAATTTAACTAGGCTGGCCAGTTGGAAAGGCCTTATTAGATCATATTTAACTAAATTTTCAGCAAATTAAAATTATACATCTAAATTAAGTACAACATAACTTGAACCGTTTATTTTATTTTTATGCGCTTTTTTAATATAGTATTTACAATTACATTGTATGATTAAATATCTCTTAGATTTAATTTAGAATTGCATTATAAATTATCTAACAACTCACTTTAATTTTTTGAAGACTAATAATTATTTTATTCATTTTTCATATATAGCGAACTTGTTAACAATGAACCTAGTATCATTGCCGGAAATCAATTACGCCCACCAAGAAAAAACCCAATTCTCATATAGTAAATGTGGTATGTACTTACCCTTTTATGTTTGGGCGTTTGTGTGTCTTCAATGAAAGCAACATATAATAGGAAAAACAAAACAAAGCATATGCATGCATTTTGAATACTATGTAAATTTGAGTTGTGAATAAAATCAAATTGTTTGGTCGGAGATTTCCCTTTTTAACTATTTTTCCTTGTTTGGTTTCACGAAAAAACTATTCCCCTTGCTAGATTGATTGACCAAGAGAATACCTTTGTCTATTTAATCCTAGTATTAGATTATTCCCAATGATTTTTGTTACCATTAGTAATATGACACAATTATAGTTTATTTATCAAAACAAATTGCACAAAAATTTCAAAATTAGCAAAATAGCAAAACTATCCTTACCTAATAAAAAATAGATCTAATTAAAAAAAAAAAGAAAAAAAAAAGACATCCCCTAACTAACTTTTCTAACAGCCCCTTCAAACCGCTTGTGCGCCACCACCACCACCACCACCCGCCCCACCAGTGGAAAGCTTACTTCCAGCCAAGTCCAATGTCGGTCAAAATCTAGTCGGCGATGAAGTTTAAATTTCTCTAAATTTTTTGACGCCATTTTCGCCCCCCTCTGGCAACCTTATGGCCTCAATTTTGATGTCAAATGACTAGCCTTCTCGAACTCTTTCAAATTTGGTATCATTCGGTGGGTTTCGTAATCTTTTTTGGTGGGCTATTTCCGATCAAGCGACACTTAGGTGAGGGTGATAGTTAGGGTTTCAACAGGTTGAAGAAGATGAATATAACAAATTAAATAAGATTTAATAAGAATCATAAAAAAAATTTAATAAGGTATAATATGAATTACTATCGGTAACAATCAATAATATTCAGTAAAGAAAGAAAAAGTTCAAGAACAAACTAAAAATATAGGAAAAAAACTTGAAAATGCATTTTGATTTTTAGGCATCGCATCAGGGTGTTATGATAGCAAAGCCCATTACTCATGTAAAACTTTGAACGAGTTTTTCGAAAAGTGGTCATAATATTCATTTTAACACCCGTAGCAAAAGTTAAGGCCAAAAATATTTTTGCAAATTAAATACAAATCGATAATGAAAAAAGAGTTCTGCTGATTATATATATTCAACGGAAATCATTTAAAATTAATATCAATCAATACAAATCACTAGAATTCAATACAAATTAGTAGAAATCAATAAAAATTATTTGCATGAATATAAATTAATACAAATTAATATAATGAATATGTTGGCCTCTTTTTTGGAGGTTCAAACCATTGGTTAGCTAACAGCTTGAATGTGCGCGATGAGCATCCATGTGTATAGGTACACCAACCATAATATCCGCCCAAATCTGACTTCTTGAATTGTGGGTTTGGTTTTACGGTAAATGCTTCCTCAAAGCATTCCTAAGAAAGTTCAGTGACTTGGTTTTCGTTTTTCAGGATTAAATCGACCGGAGAACGATTGAGTTTTGTCTTTTCAGGATTACATCGATCGGAAAAAGACTTGATTTTATCTTTCCAAGATTAAATCAACCGAAAATGAAGGATAACACAAAAAGCTTGTTCCTAGACTGAAGAGTCGATAGAGGCAAGTGATTGCAAAGTTAATCAAGAGACACACATTTGGATACTTGAGATCCAGAGAAGATTGTTGTAAGATTGAATTTGATTTTATTTGAATTTGTATTTTTGATTGAGTTGTAGTTGTTGTTGTCCTTGTTCTAATGTGCAAAGCTAGCTATTTATACAGAAATGAAAAGCAGTTACGTAAGTTTCTCCTTCAAGGCTTTCCACCAAAGAAACTTCCAAAACTCCACTTCCTATGTTTCGCTTTTATTTCATTTATGCGTTTTGACTTCATAACTGCAACCAACCACCTGTGGAAGCATCCAGAGTCTTCCATTTGACCAAAGCTTTAACTTGCAACATTTGACTTCAATCTCTTGGAAGGCCCAATATCCAAAGAATCAAATCCAAATACAATAATGACCCAATCTAATTACAATTGAACCCGATTACAATTGAACCTATCACTTAAATCAAACCCAACTAAAATTGAATTAAATCAAAAATTTAATTTACGGCACAAACAGAACAGAAATTAGTATAAATCAATATAATTCAGTAAAATAAATAGAAATTAGTATAAATCAATAGAAATCTCTACAAATCATTATAAAATCAATAGAATTAGTGAAAATCGATAAGTTTCAATACAATCAATAAATATCAATACAATTTAGTAAACTTCAATACAATTCAGTATAGGTAAAATACAATTTAGTAAGTTTCAATAAATTCATATCAGTAAGCTTTTATACAATTCAGTAAGCTTCAATATAGTTCAGTATAACTAAAAATACAATTCAGTAAGCTTCAATATAATTCGGCATCAGTAAGTTTCAATACAATTTAGTATCAGTAAGTTTCAATACAATTCAATAAGTTTTAATACGATTCAGTAAAAAGTATCAAAAATTCTAAATAGTCATGTCATATCAATCATCTTCTTCGTTCAAAAACCCTAGCCACCAGCCGCCGCCGGCCACCGAGAAATTGCAACAGTGATGATACTTAACAAATGACATGTTATTAGAAAGCTCTCGATATGTAGATTTCAAATATGGTCTTACTTTTATTACTCCGCCGTATGTGGCTAAAAAACGCAAAACACAACCAGCTTTCTCGAAAATGGCCACTGAAAACGGCCATATCACTGATTGAACCATACAACATCTAAAAGAGCTCAAGTTGTTTGACACCAAAATTATTGCATAGGATCGCTAGAGACCATTAAAAATATTGATTGAAAATTCTACAAGAAATAACCATTTTCTCGAAGAAACTTAGGCTGGCTTTGAAGTCTCTACCGGCATTGGGCAGTGTCGGTCTTGACGTATGTTCGCTAGAACATTAACCTCAGTCTCGTGGGGCGTGTGCCAGTGATGGTGGCCAGAGACGACGGCAATGACAGCTGGAAGTTGCTGCTGGAAGTGGGCTGCTACAACTCTACAATTTCCAATTTTTTATTTTTTTAAATTTTATTTCTAAAAAAAATAATAAAAAAAAGATTTAAAAAAAATAAAGGCATATATGTAAAAGCACTTGAAATATGCTAAAATTTTAAATATTAAACTAAAAGTGCTATATTTTTAAAGAAAAACTTAAAAGTGTGCTAAACCATATAAATCTAACTTAAATTCAATTAGAAAATTAATATTGTTTAAAAGAAAATAAATTTTTATATATTACTTGAATATCATTAGTACTCTTATTTATTTTTTTAATATTTTATTGATTCAATCTATAAATAATTATATATATATATATATATATATATATATATATATATATATATATATACTGTCTAAAAGATCTCTGTTTCCTTATAGGATTCTATTCCTTTTAAGTGTTGTTTTCCTTCTCATGTTTTGATTCTGTTTCCATAATGTCTTCACTCCTATGCCTAATTTGCCTAGTGCCTTGTTAAATTTTTTTTCAGGAACTGCTTTTGTAAAATGTCAGCAACCTGCTCTTCAGACCGTACAAAGGGTAGACATATGCTTCCCTCTTCTAGTTTTTCCTTGATAAAGTGTCTATCTACCTCTACATGTTTTGTGCGATCATGTTGAACAGGGTTCTCTAAAATGCTTATTGTTGCTTTATTATTACAGAATATTTTGCAAGCAGTTTTTGGTGGGAAGCCAATTTCCGTTAGCAACTTTTTAATTCAAATAAACTCTGCCAATCCTTGAGCGATTCCTCGAAATTTTGCTTCCATACTAGATAAAGCAAATACCTTCTGTTTTTTGCTTTTCCAAGTCACCAAGTTGCCTCTGACCATTGTGAAGTACCCTTAAGTTGATCTCCTATCAATTGGATTACCAACCCAATCTGCGTCTATATATTCATGTATCTCCAAGTGACTATTCTCCGGAATAGTACTCCCTGACCTGCTAATCCTTTTAGATATCAAACAATTCTGAGGATCGCTTCCATGATGCTCTATTTGTGGCTTATGCATGAATTGGTTAACAATCCTAACTGTATAGGCAATGTCTGGCCTATTGTGAGACAGATATATCAACCTTCCAACCAAGCTCTGATACTGGCCTTTGTTTGCCAACTCATTCCCTTTAGTGATTTTAAGTCCATGATTGATGACTATTGGTGTATCAACTGCCTTGGAATCAAGCATACCAGTTTCATCCAGGAGGTCTAGAACGTACTTTCTCTGTGAGATAAATGTTCCCCTCGACCTTAGGACTTCCACACTCAAGAAATACTTAAGTTTCCCTATGTCCTTCATTTCAAATTTTTTGAATAATTTCTTTTGAAGAGTGGCCATTTCTTCTTTGTCATCTCCTTTCATGATCATATCATCCACATATATAATAAGACAAGTCACAAATTCTTCTCTTCGTTAATAAAGAGAGTGTGATCGAAATTGCTTTGGCAGTATCCATACCTCTTCATGGCAGCAGTGAATCTTCCAAACCATGCTCGAGTCAATTATTTTAATCCATACAAAGCCTTTTTTAACCTACATGCTTCTTGAATCTCAAACCCTTCTGATTACCCTGGTAGGGCTTCCATGTAAACTTCTTCTTCTAGATCTTCATGCAGGAACGCATTCTTTACATCAAATTGCTATAGAGGTCAGTCATGATTAACTGCCATAGAAAATAATACTCGGATGGTATCTATCTTGGTAATTAGAGAGAATGTCTCAGAGTAGTCTATGTCATAAGTTTCCGTATACCATTTGGCAACTAGTCTAGCTTTATATCTTTCTACTATTCCATCTGCTCGGTATTTAACTATGAAGACCCATTTGCAACCAACTGGTCTTTTTCCTACTGGAACTCTGCATTTTTTTCCCATGTGCCATTTTTTCTAGTGCATTCATTTCCGCATCCATAGCTTCTCTCCATTCTTGGCTCTTCTTTGCTTCTTCCATTGATCTTAAAATGTCCACTGCATACAATGAGGCCTCAAACCATTTTGCATTCTTAGAAAAACTCTCTCGAACTATATTAGCCACTAGATATCTCGAGCTGCGAGGTTTATATTCCAGTTTATACCTCTTCGGTGGTACTCCTCTGTTACTCCTTCGAGATAGAACATATCTATCAAATTTCAATTCTTCAAGAGCTATAGAGTTAGTTTCTTCAAGAGCTATAGAGTTAGTAATATCAATAGAAATATCTAAAGGTACCTCTGGATTAGAAATACTAACATTAGGCGGAGAGGATATATCAGAGGTTGGCACTGGCACAGTGGATTCTCCGGATTGTACTATATTTTTTGAAGTAGATCCGGTGGTTTCACCTACTTGCTCTTTTGGAACAATTTTAGATAAGACTTGGCTAGACAGCCAATTTAGTTGATCAATTCTAGGACTCTCCTCCTGACCACTGAATTGGGTATAAAAGTGGTATTCAGTTTCAAGGAAATCATAGTCCATAGTAGTAAACATACGGTCAGAGAGAGAATAAAAACATTAATACCCTTTCTGAAGGACCCTATATCCCAAAAAAACACATTTGGCCGCACAGGGATCCAGCTTCATACGATTACTCTTGAAACATAAACATATACAGTACAGCCAAATACACGGGAGGTAGGGTTAAGGATGATGGTATATTCATATTAATGGATAAAGTGTCAAGTGGAGTTTTAAGATGAAGAATTTTGGTGGGAAGACAGTTACAAGGTATCCAGCAGTGACAGCAGCTTCAAGCTAGTAATGTTTTAGTACCTTTGATTCAATCATAATAGTTCTAGTTATTTCAAGAAGCATCCAATTTTTCCTTTCGGTTACACCATTTTGCTATGGTGAGTAAAGACAAGAAATTTGATAAATGAGTTTACTTTCTCTAAAGAAGGTTTAAAATTTATGATTTTTATATTATCGGACCTGAGAATCTTAATTTCTATTTAAAATTGTATGTGTATCATATGGAAAAAAGAAACAAACTTATCAAACACTTCAGATTTATGCTTAAGGAAATAAACTCAGGTCATGCGAGTGCAGTCATTAATGAAAATGAGAAAATATGACAAACCATTTTTGGAGTTAATTGGAGCAGGACCCCAAACATCAGAATGTATAAGAGAAAAAGGACTATCAATTATAGTATTATTAGGAAAAAATTTCTGTCTATGACTTTTAGCAAAGATACAAGTATCACAAGAGAAATGACTACTATCAAAAAATTTTGGAAACAAAAGTTTAAGGTACCATACGGATGGATGTCCTAGACGCCGGTGCCATAGCCAAACCTGTCTTTCAATTGTTTCGTGAGCAAGTGATTTAGTTCCGTGTTAGTTCACTTCATCAACATAGTACAATCCATCTTACTCAGTGACACGCTCAATAATCCTCCCCGTCTGAATATCCTATACCACACAAAAATTAGGGAATATTAGTACTTTGCAATTGAGCTCCTTAGTCATATGGCTAATAGATAATAATTTATGAGATAAAGCTGGAATATAGAGACAATTTTTTAGTTTTAGAGAGGGTAGCACATCAATGCAACCTGTTCCTTTGACCGGCACAAGACTTCCATTCACTGCTTGAACTTGAGATTTTCTTTATTCAGTAAGCATATAGAAGTCATGAATATCATACAACATAATGTCGGTAGCTCTACTGTTAAAAATCCATTTATTTAAGGTTTTGGGGCTAGACTTCGACTGGAGAGCCCTTAAAATAAATGGCCCAATTTTTGGTTCAGGCTGGACTGATGGGCTATTAAAACAGGCGGCCCATCTCCTCCTTTAATTTCATTCTTTTGGGCTGGGTTTCTTCTGCGTGAGCAGAACCCAACGGTTTGGTTTCGCCTCCCTTCTGTCCTGAGTGGGCTTTATGGGCAAAGCCTTTTTGTTTTCTGTCTGTCTTATTGTCTTTCCATCTCTCACCTTCTCCTCTACTAGGTTTTTTGCCTTCTGCCTTCTCCTCTCCCATAAACAGAGCCGCTTTGGTTGTCCCTCCAAATCCAAGCGACCGGACGTCTCTCCTAGTGTTGGTGGTCTCCATATTGCCCACTGTGGTAGAGATGACACCCTTAATTCCTCATTTCTTGTTATCCGGCCACCATTTTGGATAATAAATCAATTTAAAGCAACACGGCCACTATACTGGATAATCAATCAGTTAAAAGCAACCCTCTCGAGTATATTTTCTGCCTCCACAGTGAGAGCATTTGAGGTTGCTTTTTTCGTCTTCTTGCTGGGATGATGACCTCGCGGTACTTCTGGCGACGTTTGACTAACTTCTGGTGGCTAGTCCACTTCCAATACCTGAAGAGTCAGACCCTGACGATGGTGGGTCCTCCCCTTTCATAATCTCTCTTCATTCACTTCCCTTCTGGTCGCTGCATACGCCGTCCCACTGACAGCAGTGGGTCACGATTTAAAGGATCTCTTCGATCTTTACCAAAATCATCGTTTATCTTTGCCAGAAACTAGTAGAGCTTATTCCTCTGAACCATCTTATTGTAGATGGTAATATCCTTTGAATATTTCATAGGATTAGGCTCTCTTCTGTTCATCTCCTTCCAAATTAATAGGAGCTTGTTGAAAAACACCTCGATAGGGTCTGTTTCCTATTTCAGGTTGTTTGCTTTAACAGTTAGGTCAAAAATCTGGAGACTGTCTCTCCTACTACCATACATGGCCTTGATGCCTTACTAGAGGGTTCTGGCTGTGGGATAGTCCAGATATTGATTGACTAAGTCAAGCTCTATGTTCTCGATGATCCAGCTGATGCACCCATCTTTGATAATCTGCGTCAAAGGCCGATGAGGGGAAGACAGTGATGTGTCTGAGCCTCCCTCTGCCATCAATAGCATGGTGCATTAATCTGGACCACTTTTGTGTAATTTCTGTTATTCAGTTTTTCTAAAAGGTTTACTGTTTGATTGTTCATTGTGTCTGTGGCAAATTTTTGAAGGTTTAGCTGCTGGAACGATTTCAGCAGTTGACTTACAGTGATTGTTTGTTCCATGACTTCTGTTGTTGATGAACTCACTTCATCAACCATCAAGTAAGATTGGTAGATGATGAGCCTAAAGAATTTGGGCTCTTAACAGAATCAAAATAGGAAAAGAAAAACAAAATTTAAGAAGAAATAGAATTCTATAGAGACAAAGTTCTTTTAGACAGTATACAGAATTCTATACTGTCTAAAAGAACTTTGTCTCTATAGAATTCTATTTCCTCTTAAATTTTGTTTTTCTTTTCCTATTTTGATTCTGTTTTCGCAGTGTCTTCAATTATAAGGTATTTTTAAGCAAACTGAGTAAGAACATTGAATTTAATTAATTAATAAAAAAAAAAAATAAACCAATAATGTAATTGAAAAATTAGTAGAGAACAATTAATAAAGTTACCCATACGTAACCTGACATATTGGCGTCCCTTAACAAAGAGACCAAACTTTTGCGTAACCTCCAACCCAAACACTCCCCAACCTTTTCTCTTAATTCCCTCAATCCAACGATTCAAAACCCACTTTAATTGTTTAAATATACCTTCTTTGTTAATTCTCCTTTTTATCGTTTCTCTTGTTCCTTCTCTCTTCTCTCTCTATCTCTCCATCCACCATTGTTATAATAACCCTGAAGAAAAAAAAAAATCTGCAGCTAAGTGTAGCAGAAAATGCAGGTTGTACCTCCATGGCTCGAGTCTTTATTATCAAACTCATTCTTCCACATTTGCCCTACTCATAGAGATTCTCCCAGAAGCGAATGTAACATGTTTTGCCTCGATTGCAAAAACGATGCGTTTTGCTTTTACTGTCGATCTTCTTGGCATAAAGATCACCCTGTAATTCAAGTAAGTTTCAGTTTTCTTATCTATCATAATTCAAGTAAGTTTCAGTTTTCTTATCTATCATGGGGTTTCTTTGTAAACAAATGTTAGTCGGGTCAAATTTATTTTAATATATAAAATTAACTAGAAGAAAAAGTTATTAATAGAATTAAATTTACATAGTGACATAACAATTTAAGTGGGTTTTACAGATTAGGAGATCGTCGTATCATGATGTTGTTAGGGTTGCAGAGATTCAGAATGTTTTGGACATAAGTGGAGTTCAAACTTACGTTATAAACAGCGCAAGAGTTATTTTTTTAAATGAGAGACCACAACCTAAGACTGCTACACCTAAAGGTGGAGTTTCTCATTTGTGTGAAATTTGTGGAAGAAGTCTTTTAGACCCTTTTCGTTTTTGTTCTCTTGGATGTAAGGTCAGTTTCTTTTCCAATTCCTTCTCCTTATTCAATTTGAATCTTCTTTTAATTATGTTTCTATATGCATTTAAAAAAGTTGTGTACATTTAATCCTTACATTATAGTAACTGATACGATAAAATTATTATAATCTCAATGAGAATAAGATTATCTTTTTCATTCGAAGAACAAGATGAGTCACAAAATGCAAGACTTAACGAGGCTAGAGTTCTTGATCTCCAGCATTCTATTAATGTTAAACTGTTTTCGAATAATTTATTTGTTTTTTAACTCTAAATTATGTTCCTTCCGAGCATGCATTTTGTTAGTGCTCTGTAGCTAAAATATACTATGATCAATTCCATATTTGCCGACATAGCAAAAAAGATTAATTTAAAATAAAATGCAGGTGGTAGGAATAAGGAAAAATGGGGAAGCAAGCACAAAGGAGGAAAGAAAGGAAGAAGAAGAATTGCGTGTAGGAAGCCAACAAGACATGTATAGAAATAGAAGCACGCTTTCTAATAATTCCAATTCAAGAAGAAGAAAAGGCATTCCTCACAGAGCACCTTTTGCCTCCTAATTAATTAATTAATTAATTAACTAATTAATTGATTGATTAATTATTTTATAATTCATTATTTAATTTAATTTGTAAATCCAGCTCATTCCTCAGGGTCTTCACATGGGAAGGTACGTCTACTAATTGTTCTTAACAACAAGTGATTATTAAGATGGAGAGCAATTTAAGGCTTCTTTTTAAAAAGATATGACTAATTAAATAATAATTATAAACAGTAGATTATTTAGTATATAGCATTAAAGTTTAAGATCATGCCAAGGTGTAAATGTGATGTATACAACATCAACGGTTTTATAAAAAGAAACCCAACAACAGCTCATAATTTTTTTTTTTTTTTTTTCTTTTCGTTGTTTGGCATTGCTAAAATTGTACATCTTATCTCTTTAATTTCTGTGAAGATCATAGCATCACCAAGAGCCCTATTCCCTTTCCTTTTCTAGAGGCTCATTGTCTTACTAGTTTTACTCGATGTGGGATTCAAATCATAAAGTTGTGAATTAAAATGTTGCCATTTTCATAATGAGACAGATAGAATTACAGATTTTATTCAAGATTTTTCATACCTCTATTCCTTTCTTTATTTCATATAATTCCAAATTGTTTTCTTTGCAATACCTTTTTTTCTCTAACATATTGACTCTTTGTAATTGTCCAACATATTACCAACAAACATTCATTTAGCTTTGATTTTAATTCGAATGCTTTTTACATGCAAGCAGTGGTAAATTTTAATTGAAAATTAAGTTCTTACTTAGAAAATGGAAAACTAAACTTTTTAAATATCTTTCTTGTTATAAATAGAAATGAAACCGATTACAATTATTTTTGGAAATTAAAGATTAGGGATTATATTAAACAGTCCATTAAACCTCATGATAGAGACTGATTCAATTTCCATCTTAGCAATCAACTTGATGTAGATATCGTGTGAGGCATTACTTCAAGCAGTTATGCTAATTTGGATAAAAAGTGACTCCTGGAACCCAAAAAGAATTTGAGCAAGTCATTACCTTAATCTATTATTAAAAATAATTAAGGAAAAACATAATTAAAAAAAAAAAAGATTACTCAATATAATCCAAAGGGGCAAAAAATCTATCTTTTACAAAAACACTAATCTCCAACCATAGTGAGTTGATAGACTATATTTTCAAATGTGGAGTAAAAATAATAAAGAAAAAGAATTATTTTTGAAGAAAAAATTTCCGAATTATTAAAAGAAATAATTCAATGCATGCAACAAATAAACACAACTAATAAAAAAGATAATCACCAAAAATGCAAAAGAGAAAAATAATTTTATATCTTGCATTTAAAACAGATTGGTGCCATTTATGCTAATTAGCTAATGTTGTTACTACACTAAAATACTCCATGAACATGACGTAAAATGGCACAAAACCATTTATAAACAAATAATATATATGTCGTTAACAGGAAAAATATAGAATTAATACTAAACACGTCATAAATTAACAAATAAACAGATTTTAAATCAATTTTAAACAATAATCTGATAATCCGAAAATTAAATAAAAGTAAGAAAAAAAATGTTTTTCTAAAGTTAATTAAGATCATAGCCTCAAATTTAAACCCGTATCTGATTTGAATTTAAAATTAAGCAGAATGTATTTCAAATTATAGTGAAGTGTTTCCATGTTATTATTATTAGATCACCATCGATAAGAAATTAATTGAAAAATCTAGTTAGAATAAAATATTTGAACATCCGAGCTGAATTTGGAACCTAACAAAAAATAACTCTTTGCCTAAGAAAAAAGATAAAATTTGGATGAATAATATTATGAAAAAAAAAACAGATTTTTTTGGAGTTTTTGATGCGTTGAGAGGAGGTGAATGTGTGGTTTGAATTGAAGAAGAGCTTAGGTAGGGCCTATATATGGAAAATATTATTCTTTAACTATTTATGTTGTTGTTGTGGTGAAAATATTATCTATTTGTTTCATAATTATATTAAATGTGTTATGTAAAAAATATAGATTATGGGTGATAAATTTGTTCGTAAAATTATATGAATTCAATAATAATATTATAAAACAAGTTTTAAATGAATTTTGTTGATTTATTAAATAGATTCTATGAGAATTAATTATAAAAGAGTAAACAAATTAGCGGACACTAACACCATCTATGAATAGTAATTGCCAGCTCTACTATAAACATAAGTAGTAGGGCCCACATAGATGACTAGTTTACTGATTAACATAGACAAGTCTGCTGAATTTCATCCAAAATAGTTATGCGGAATTTTATTACTAAAAGCTCTTAGACATTGAATTGAAGTATTGGAGTTGGACTATTTAGCAAAACTCAAAAGTTAATAATTATTATGATTTTAACATCCTCCCTTCTGTCTTAGTCCTTAAGCTTAATTTCGTAGCTTTGGTTCTTTTATTTTTCATTTATTGTAATTCAAATTTCTTCAGCTTATTTCACTTAACTTATACGGTTAGTAGTCGGTAGATTTTTACCATGTAAGCTAAATAAATTTTTCTAGATTAAACATTTTAAATAAAAAATTCATTTGGCTATTAAAAAAAATTAATAAACGCCATAAATTTTTTAATATGTTAATGCTAATTGAATATGTAGTCTAAATTTTTCCGAACTTAAACAAGAAGCATAGAAGTATTTTGTAAAAGAGTAAATTATTTATAGGTGTCTGATATTTTGCCTAATATATTCTGGGTAATTTTATTATTTTGAAAAAAATCGTTGACTTTTTTCAGTTGACTAACACCGTTTCTGGACGGAACGACCTGATAGTATAATTTTTTAAATTTTAGTGACTTACAATTTTCAAAATAGAGAGATCTCAGAATATATTAGACAAAACATCAAAGACCTATAAATAATTTATCATTTTAAAAATTTATAAGTTGTTTTTTTTTTTTTTTGGGACCGTTGAGTTTCATAGCCCAAAAGTTTATCTTATGTTCTTTATATATATATATATATATATATATATATATATATATATATATATATATATAATATATATATTGAGCCCAACTCCGTTTTAAACTCATCCAATCATCTTTAATTTTTTTTTTAAATGATAAAACTAGAGTTACTTTTAAATTTTGTGAACAAAAATACATCTCTTTATAATGTTTTTTACAAAAATAAACCCCTTAAATTTAATACAATTTGGTCTGCAACAAATTCTTATATGCTCCTTTTATTCTCCTTTGCGGCCTTTCCGGTAAACTCTCTTTCTTCCATTATCTCTGTTATATTTTTCGATCAGAAGAAAGGATTCAACCAGTAAAGGGTAATGAAGATTAGGTTGATCAAATTTGCAACTAGCTGATTAAAAAAGACGATGGCATTGGAAAAGTAGAGGATCATGTTCGTTGGAGTCCAATAAACAATGCTAATCAAATCATTAGCACCTATTTTGTCTATAAGAGAGGATTATTTCTTAGGAAATTAGAGCAATAACACTTTTTAAATTTCATTTTAACAAATAATACATAAGTTTTAAAATCAAAAAATAGCAATTTTTTTTTTAACTTTTACCATTTTAACTCTTACTTAATTAATAATTATTATTATTTAAAAAAATAAAATTCTAAATTCAGAAATTGCAGAACAAGTCTCGACTGACCAAGATAATTTTGCCGAAGCGGGGTTCACCATCAGAACTAGACAACCGAATGATGCCCAGAAGAGGATGAATTTTTCAAGTCAAATTTCGGTTATCGTGACTTGAATGCTTTATGTACAATTTTCATGATTTTTTTATTCTTGAAATACTGGCCACCAATCGATAATCCAAGCGATACCGAGGATTTTTAAACCAGTTTATCATCAATCATCTGCTAAAAATGGATATTATTGCCATTGTCAAATTATTTTTGCACTGTTTGACCTAAAGTGGTGTATTCGAGAGGAAGTAATATCATTTTCAGAAAGAAAATTATATAAAATAGCACATTTCTGAGTTTCATTTTACAAAATATTACATTTGTTTTGAAATTTAGAAAATAGCACTTTTTGTGCTTTTACAAATATATCCTTAGTTTAAATTAATAATATTATTATTTCATAAAAAAATTATTAATATTTAAAAAAATGAAAATTGCAAATTCATAATCGGTTTCTTCCTAGGTTTTTCCTCCTGCTGACTTCGACGAGATCTAGACGCCGATAACAACGGTCGACAAAGCAGTAGCAATATTTGATAATGGAGACTAGCTAATCTTTACACGACATAGACAACAATCATCAACTTTTCTGGTTTTTAGTTTTGAAATTGGGTGAAGGATGATCTGACGTTGAAGAAGAAGATAAAATGCTGTTTACAATAGCCCCTCATATTTTTCATATCTTTCAAAATTACCATTGGATTTTTGCAAATAAGTCCTTGTAGTTACTAAAAATTTTTTATTAATAACAATATTTACCTTATATTAATTTATATTGAAAAATATTGATAAATAATAAATTATATTGATTGATATTATTTAGGATATTAACAAATATTGATATATATTGATAAATATTAATAATTATTAATTTAATTTTTCATACATTTGATGAAATTCAGAAGAATTTTAAATTATATTCATGAATATTAATATATATTGAATTTATATTTTTCATACCATTAGTTTTGATAATGCTCTTATAAAATTAATACTATCGAAGGTAAAATTATCTCTATATCACTATTATAATAATAAATAATTAAATTCAAATCATATTCTAATAACATAAATATTATTTTAATTTGTAATTAATAAAATTTAAATCAAATTATAATAAAGAATAGAATTATAAATATTAATTAATTAAATTCAAATCTTATTCTAATAAAAAATAAAATATAATTATTCATAATTAATAATTATATTTAAATCATAATTTAATAAAAAATACTATAATTTATTTATAATTTATATTAATACTAATATTGATTCTAATAAGTAATATTAGAATATTA
>CANUEY010174044.1:0-26970 GCA_948099555.1 Croton setiger
AGCAGAAGCAATGGCCAAGACAGCTTAAGCACAAGCTAAAGCAGAGGGTGAAGACCACCTAATGAAATACAGATTGCGAGGGCAATTTGGAATTGGTGAACAGGTGACATCAAAAGCTCACATGCAGAGATTTCCCAATAACAAAACCATGGATCATAAAATGCGATGGAATCGATTAGCCTGAGCAGTTTACACAATAACAACATGTAGTCTTACTTGAATGGCACAGGTGCAGCATACACTGAACTAGACCCATTTATCACGCAAAATTCTCACCCAAAAATATTTTGAACTAAATGAAATGAGATCACAACACAAACTATATATCCAGCAATAACTCATAACACTCTTTTGCATGCATTGAAAGCCACAACAGAATTGCTACATACCAATCCATTTATACTGCCACATACCAATCCAGAAAGCTCATCATTCATGAAAACAGAAAGAAACAGATTACTACACAAGGCCCAAAAAGAAAGTAAATTCAATATTCATCCTAATCTACTCATTCACTCCAACTACATATTACCCAGAAGCAAAAACATATCCACACAGATCATCCAGGATCCCATATCAATCTCAACATGTTGAACAAGAAAATTAACAATAGAACAGGAATTAGAAATACCTCAGTAGCTTTGATTTAAACTCAAAATTGCCTTCCAATCGTTGAATTCCAGAAAGATTACAAGGAGTCTTTCAGGTGATAATTCCTATTCTACTCTCAAATTGATCTCTAATTTCGAGTTGTTATCGAAATTAAAATTAATTTTAAACAACAATTCCGACTTCGGAATCAAACCCCAAATTTCCCCCCTAAATTTCTATCCAAAAAGAAAACCCTAAAAATAGCCTACTGCTTACAGAATTCTCGATTTTTCCCGAAATTGCTCTCTCTGGAAAATCTTCCCTCCCATGCTCCTCTCTAGAATCTCCCTTTTCAAGGGAGTCTTCGTGGGCTTCCTCTGCTGTGGCTGAC
The DNA here is from genome assembly GCA_948099555.1 of Croton setiger. Classification (NCBI taxonomy): domain Eukaryota; kingdom Viridiplantae; phylum Streptophyta; class Magnoliopsida; order Malpighiales; family Euphorbiaceae; genus Croton; species Croton setiger. The sequence continues at coordinate 983 of CANUEY010174044.1, forward strand.
AGCCACCTTCTCCCGTCTCTTCCCTTCTCTTCCGGTTGACCTTTTCTTCTGTCTCCATCACCTTTTCGCCATCCCTCAGAGGCATGTCGAGGGATGGCCTCTCTGTTCCCACCACGATTGCTTCTGATTTCGTTTTCACGATCTCCTTCTGAATTCTTTCTTTGTTTTCTTCTTTATTTTTTGTGTTTTTCTGGACGAAGAAACGGCGTCGTTTGGCTCGATGCGTCGCGTTTCACTTACTCCCTGCAGGTTAATAGGCTGGTTGGAATCGAACCATTCCTCTTTTTTTTTTCTTTATTCTTTTCTCCCTCTTTTATTCTCTCCTTTTTTCTTCCATTTTCTTTTCCCCTTTTTCTTTTCTTTTTTTTAATAAATACATAATAATAATAATAATAATAATAATAATAATAATAATAATAATAATAATAATAATAATAATAATAATAATAATAATAATTAATGGTGATTAATTAAAATAAAATTTTAATTAAAAATTAAAATCAATGAATATAAAAAAAATATTCACTTAATTAAAATAAACATATTTAACTACTATATTTTTTTAAGCCGAAAAAATTTAAAGAGAAAGAAGAATTTGGAATATTTTGCAAAACAAACAAAACCGATTTGAAATTAGGAAATTCAGGAATTTATCGAATTTAAAATATTTGAGCATTCTTCTTTTAAAATTTTGGGGGAAAATTGGGCGTTTAAAATTTCGTGAATGAATTAATACACTATCAAACAAAAAATAATTAGCTTGTTTATTAATCTCCTAATTTAATGAAGCCACGATCTATTTTATTTGCAAAAAATAAAATTGTATGAAACTCATGAGCCTAACAGTACGCTTTAATTTATTTTTTATGGTTTAGATTTTGTACATTAAAAATATTCAACTAGAACGTGAATCTTATTTTCACTCAAACGATTAGGTTTTATACTATACTGATGCCATTGCTGTGCCTAATCAAAAAGGAATCTAATTCAATTATTCTTTATTTAAAAAAAAAAAAAAAACCCATGACTTGAACCAATCAGTTTGATTAAAAAAAAAAAACATTTAGGAAGATTTGCTTTTAGATTTGAACACAATACAAAAGTAAGCTTGTTGTAAATTGATTGTCAATCAACTCTACACTGATTATAAGCTCCTGACCCTTAAATCAAATTACCCTAAACCCATCTCCTAACACCCAAAATAGTCATCTGCTTGCCTATAAAATATCAGAAATTGATCACGAAAATTAGAAACCCCTTCAACCAATCATCCTCTCTCAATTTTTCAGCCAACAATTCAATCAATTTTATTTTTGCTCTCGTTCATAATCTAAAATGGAGCACAAGACACAAAAATCTTTCAAATTAAAGCCCTTTTGCTATTCCTCTCTCCCTTTTTCTGCCAACAAAACAAAATTAAAACGGAGCTGAAGAGGGATGTAAAACCAAAATACACATCAACCAATTTCTGCATCATATCTTAATTGAACTAAAGTTAAGAAAGATGATTTGAGATTCACCAGATCGTACCACCAACAAAATATTGCGTTGAAAGGATCTATTTTGCATGAAAGAGGAAGGAGAAGAGAGATGAAAAAATGAAAATAGGCTGCCTAGCAGATTCTTTAGTTAGGGTCAGGGAATTAGGGTTTTCACTTAAACATTTCAACTTAAACTTATGTATGCATCCTTATAGTGGTGCGGATATGTCAAATTTGATACCTAACCCGAACCCGTAGCAGGTTTAATATTTCATATCCCCTCTTACATTTTGGATTGGGTAAAATTCGCCCTGTGCGGATCAGATCGATGTAGATATTCAGTAAAATGGGTAAAATGAACAACTGCAGAGGAGATAAAAGATTTCAAAAGGAAGAGAGAAAGGAAAATTTATTTATTTCATTTTGGTTTTTTATTGCTACGATAAGCCATTTTGGGAGTACTAATAAAAAACTCTCGTCTTAAAAATTGCATAGCACTCTTTTTCATTTTCACCTCAAGAAATGTAACCTTTGAACATAGAATGACAAATTTCAAAAAAGTCCTTCTACCATGGCTAACCTAAGAAGAGAGTGAATAAAATTATTTTTAATCCTTAAACTCTTGAAGACAATATGAAGTAATGAATGTTCAACGGAAACAAAAAATGGATAAAAAAAATTAATTAAAAAATTAGAATGATAAAAATATTGAAAAAGTGAAAATAATAAAATTATAATTTTTCCATATTGGTAAAATAAGCTAATCGCCTGCTCTTCATATGACTCTTTATTATTATTATTATTATTATTATTATTATTATTATACTATTAAGTTGTTAGTGAGTTTTTGTATTGTGTGTGCATATAAAACGGCACCGTTCTCCTAAAACGGAGTAAGTTGTGAATTTGGGGCTTATATATACTTAATTTCGGGTCAGTGAAAAGTCAACTTAACCGATTAACTTTCCTGTACATGAATTCTCATTTCAAGTTTCAAACTTTGAGCACCACCACTTCCTCCACCGCTCCTCAGTCGTCTCCTTGTCTTGCCTCCTCTCATAATGACCTCCCCCACGGCTTCTCCTTCAAAACCCCCCAACCTTGACGATCAAGAACCGGAGCAGCAGCAGCAGCATGAAGAACAAAACCCACCTGAGTCTGATAATCCCAAATCACCCAAAACCCTAACCCTAGAAATCCCAGTTTCAGAAGACCATAACCCGCAAGACCCACGAGATGATGATGCAAACCAAGACGATCCAGAAGATACAAATCCTGTTTCTCCAACAATTTCTGATTCCCGCTTACCCTCGTCCACCTCTGTAACCACCACGTTCTCCATCTCTCGCCGCGGTGGTGGGCAGAAGCGGAAGAAGTGGAATGCGCGGAGTGCTTTGAAGGAAAAGAATGCCCAAAAAAAGATAGATATTCTTGTTGGTAAATTAAAGCCAATTCCTTTTGTGCCTGTCAAACCCCTTGATTTTTCATCTCACGAAGATCTTCTCAGACGGCTTGGCTTATGGGATTTTGTGCATCTGCAATTTGATTCCAATATCCGGTCCGATCTCTTAGCCCAGTTGATTGTGAATTATAATTCAACCAGTCGCCGTAGCTCCGTCAATAGATGTGTAATCAAGGTAAGTCGAGCTGATTTAGCACGTGCATTGAAGCTTCCTGTTAAGATTGATAAATTAGATAGTGTGATAGAGCTAGAGGAGAGTGAAGAATCTAGAGGATTTGTTCAGGAATTTGTTTCGACTTGGTTGTTGTTGCATGAAGATACTTGGATGATGACTGATGATATACTGAGCGTGACGAAGTCAATTAATGAAGGGAATTTTGAGAAGGTGGATTGGGCAAAGTTGGTTTGGATTATGGTAGAAAAGGAGTTAGCAGCTTCACCGAAGTTAGAAAATTGTTATTATGCTTCTCATTTGCAGCAGTTGATCAAATCACAGAAAGAGGAGTTTTTTAACATAGAAGAGCCGGTTAAAATGAAGATTGATGTTAAGGACAATGAGGATGAAGTAGATGTGAAAATGTCTGAGGAAGAACCTCGTGGGGGATTGGAAATGGAGGAGCATACTATTGAATTAAGTCTTGGTGGATTGGATAACGCAGTGAAAGAAGAGGGTGAGACTGAGAGAGAGGAAAAGGAGCAGGTTGAAAATGAGGATGCTATGTCTTTGGGTGAGAACAAGGAAGATGACGAGCTGGGGCAGTCTCTGAAGAAAAACATGGATGGCCATTTTATGGGTAGGTGTAATCTTGGAGAAGGGGTTATGGAATGTGAGGATAAAAAACAGGAAGAAGAGGAGAGAGAAGAAGAAGGGAAAGCTGGGGAGGATGTTGAAGAGGAGGCGGAGGAGGAGCGGGATGAAGAGGAGGAGGAAGTGGGTTTTAGCTTGAGTCCAAAAGGGGATACTTTGGATGGTGTAAGTTCCGAGAATCTTATTGCAGCCATGGAAGCAGCACAAATTCCTTTTAGTTCAGGGCTGCAAATTCCTGATAATGTATCTTCAGGTGATTTTCTTGCATCGAGGGTTGATACACCGAGGATTGCTGGTACCTCATCTCTTTTTGGTAATGGAAATGGAAACAAGAGGGAAATTGATCATCTTGAGAATAATATGCCCCATCATATGGTTAATAGTGGCAATAAGAGAATGAGGAGTGAGGAACACTGGGATATGAAAGCATCATCAGATTTTGATATGTGTATGGAGCAAATGCAACATATTATGGGAAAAGCTAGAATGGTGTATGAAGCAAAGGAGCAAGCTTATCAAGAAATGAATATGAATCAACAGGTATTGTATAGTGAGATACAGCGGCGGAACAACATTGTGGAGCACTTGCAGAAGGCTAAGATAGAGGAGCAACAAAAAAGACAAGAGGAGATTTATAGGCTTGAACGCGAACTATATATGATGGGGAACCTTCTTGATGGCTACAGAAAGGCTTTGAAAGAGACCCATAAAGCATTTGCAGAGTATCGAGCCAAGTGCCCATTGCCTGAAGAACCAATCTACAAGGATACTGGTTCTGGAGGTCTTGTTTTGAGCATCATGGAATTGGAGAAACAGCGGTTGAAACAAGAGGAAGAAGAAAGGCAAAACTGTTTCTTCATCGAAAAGAAGGTTAAGGAATTTGAAGCAGGATGGATCACTAAATTTGAAGAACATCAAGATAAGGTTGAGGTACTAGGTAACAAGTTGGAAGTGATTGAAAAAGAAGTCAATCTTCTGAAGGAAAATGTCGCAAAAGGGAAGGTTTCCGAGATTCCAGAAAAGATTCCAAAATCTGTTTAAGTCCAAGCTGAAGAATTAGTGACACCAAAGTCTGATTAGAATTTGTTGACATGTAGGTAAATGACCACCTTAGGGAGATGCTCCTCAACTATTATGTTCCTACTTAAATAGTTAAGATGTTAATTTTATCTTATTGTCAATGTCTTTGAATTCATTGTCCAGTAGCTTTACAAACATTGTGTTCTATTGGTGATATAGTTTGTAATTCTAGACCTTTACTAATTTTTTATGGGCCAATTACATAATTATGCTTCTATTTCCTTCCTATTGGCACTTTGACCTTTGTAGATGACATATTAGACACTTTTCATTTATTGGATATATATTGTTTTATTTTATGATTTATTGGACTTTTTTGTTTTATTTTATGACCTATTTTGCCGGCGCATATAATGTATGCAGTTAGAGTCTGTCAGTCAACTTGTTCATTAAGTTAAAATAAGAAACAATAGGTGTCTAATAGTTTACTGGTCGACTTGTTCATTAAGTTAAAATAAGAAACAATAGGTGTCTAATAGTTTACTTTCGATCGACGTCAATAGGTGTCTAATAGTTTACTGGTCGACTTGTTCATTAAGTTAAAATAAGAAACAATAGGTATGTAAAGGTGTGTAATAGTTTACTTTCGATCGACGTGTTCATTAGGTTAAAAATAAGAAATTTACTTTTAGACGATAGGATGCTACTAGAGAAAAATGGTAAATGTTAAGTGCATCCATTTTGTATGTATCGAACAGAATGCTTTTCTGGGAATACTGAAATTTCTGAGGATCAAGTGTTACTCAATAGGTTTTGATGCGAATTTTCGCATCTCTTTCTTGGTTCGTCTGATTTGCTTCCCGATGCTTTGAACTGCTCTCCGTATTAACACGCAACAGAGCTTGAAGTTCATGGAACCATTCACAGGGGTAATCAACGTTAATTTATAATAAAATCTCTGTTCCATTGATGGAGCAAACAGAGCACAATCCAGGAAGGCAGATTCAGGTCAGGGCTCGACTCGGAAACAAACTGGAAATCCTGAAATCCTGGCTCTGTATACATATATATAACACTGTTTTTTATCAAATAAATATGTATATTTACTTGTCAAGAAACTCGAAAAAGTTTTATGGAAATGGACTGAATTATTTGCAGACATGTTCAGGTAAATATACGTATATATACCTGTATGTATTATTTTCTATCAGGCTAATATGTTACTGTATATATTTTTCTATCCATTCCTAACCAGTTCTAAGGATAAAAAAAATACTAAAAAGGCCAATTTCAAACTAGAGAATCTTTCAACATTTATCATCTACTGGTACATACTAGAAACCAGATGCCATGGTGACTGAATCTTTCAATCTCCTGTTCAGGGCAATCACAGAGATAGGTTCCACAGACAGAACAATTGCTGTGCCTAAGTTCTTGGGACTGTGAAGAGCCAATCACCAACTCTAATGATGGTGAGGAAGAAGAAAGATAAAACAGTGGTGTATGGCCTTAAGGGAAGTGACGCCGTTTTACTTAATGAAGACAGAATACGCATGCGAGGAAAAGAAGTGACACGCTGGCAGCTGCATTAGTAGGACGACGTCGTCTTCATGTGCAGTAACTAACAAATAACAGATTTCCTCTCCTTCTTCGTGAACTCCTTTTTCCTTAAGAAACCCAGCTGCAACTGAAGTTGGGAATCAGTTACAGAGTGCATAACAACTTGGCCTAACTGATTGTTACTAATTAGATTGTAATGTGTATTTCAATTCCGCTGGTTAGAGTATAAATAGTAGGATAGTGTAGAAGAAACTAGAACTTTCTTTTTCATTCTGTAATTGTTTGTTTTTGATTGTAACTACATACAATTTCTTGTTATTCAATTTCTCTTCAATGAAGTTTCAATTCTGATTCTGATTAAAAATTTAATAATCTACGTTTTCAAAAATAAAAAATTGGTTAATTTTATTCAATCATATCATATATTGTAAATATCCATATTTACTTCTCCTGCTTCAATCTGTTGCTTTCCTTTGTTTTTTCCCTGTTTCTGGTGTTATAATCAGTAATATGTTTGTATGAACAAAATTTGTTCACACAATCATATGTAATCGCAGAAATTCTGATATTTACCTCTTGCTGTGCTGTTGATGGATCAGCTGATGACTGTTCTTGGCTTCTGCCATTTTCTTCTTCATCCTGCTTCACATTTTATCGTTAAATATTGATCAACGTCATTTATGAAGTATTTAAACACGATTTCGATACATTTACAGTACAAAATTAAGTATATCATGCACTTACATCAAATTACAATCTAATGTCCTCAACTTCTTGTTCTTTTTCTTGTTCATCAAATTTGTCAGTGTCTATTATCTCTTCTTTAACCTGCAAATTTAATTTTTTATTAATTAGTTTATATTCTTCTAAATATTCATACATACCATATTTTGCAGTATATATATTAGTACACTTTATATATACATTAGTACACTTTATTTACCTTGTTCCCTCTTTGAGTTATCACTTGATAAGCTTTTTCTCCTTGTTGCTTCTGTTTTTCTCTCTCAGTTTCAGTTCGCTCATTTTGATCTTCTTCGAGAAAGCTTTCTGCAAAATGCACAACTGTTTGATGATCTTCATCAGTTGGGTTTCTTTTGCTCGTAAGATATTCCATATATTTCAGAATCTTGTCAACTTTATACTCTATCCTTTCTAATCTTTTACTGATATTTTCTCCTGTTCAGAATCTGAGTTGCTCAAAACATTTTCTTCTCTTGTTGTGAAGCATTTCATGTACTTTTCCCCATTTTCTTTCTCTTTCTATTGATTCAACCTGAAAAACAGATTAATTTAGTCATTATTCAATAAAAAATTTAGACATACACAAATACATACGTCTATTTATATATACTGGCCCCGATACCTCTTTGTTCATCAATGCTTTCAGAATTGGTTACCATTCCGTATTTTTCTCCAAGTTCATCTTAAAATTCTCCGCAATCTTTTTTATGTCAACTCCTCCTGAAAACATCGGTAGCACCTCAAATGCCCCTATCAATACAACATATGGAAAGCCGCATATAGCAGCAAATCCATATTCTGCTTTTGTTTTCGCTAAACTATGGAAGTTGCTTACTATTCTTTCATAGCACAGTCTTCTCTAAGGATACCTTCCTGTCAATTCATAATCTGAAAGAATCCTGACAAAGTCTTTATTAATCTTGACACGGATAGTATAACCTTGTGGATCATATACAAGTTTGCTAGTCTCACAACATCTCCATCCTCTTTTTCTTCCATTTTTACTTTATCATATACAACTTTCACTCTCGCTTTGCTGCTAAATATTTTTCCTGAGAAGGCATGGAGGAAAGTTTCTCTGAGAATTTGTTCTTTATATATTGTATTGCCTTTAAGTTGCAGGGATTGTTCAACTTAAAGCCTCTATCCATTTATGCTTTGGTGTTACATATAATGTGTATGTACGCGTATTTACATGCTATACATTTAGAAAAGGTTATTTATCAAACTTGTAAATTTAAGTAGACTCTGAAAAGGTCCTGTAAATTTTTTCTTTTTGAAATTGGATCAGATCTAAGAGTATATCAGAAAAATGGAAGCATCTTTCAAGAAGAAAAAGAAAATTGGAAAGGTATTTTATGAGTCTTCTTATTTAAATTTTATATCAATTTGAAATTTATTATTAAAAATTAAATTATATGCTCAAGATATGTTATAATATTACACTGTAAATCATAGAGAAAGTTCAATTTAATTTTCAGTCAATTTATAGTTATTTATATTTCAAGTAACCATGTTAACCATCACAAAAGCAGTTACAAAACCTTAATTGTTCATAGGCCCAGAATTATAAATATTGATCAATGCCCAATTCCTTCATTTTTAATTATACCGGTCCAAAATGTTATATTTCACTTACGTTTCAATTGTTGCGGTGTGACTTATAGCTAGAGTTGGAACGTTACATGCGAATTCGAGCTAAGTTCAAATGAATTTTTACTGAGTACAGCATCGAATGTATATGGGTCCTAATACGCACAGGCCCATCCTGAAAATGGGTAAAAATTTTTTTACTTATATTTTATATGTACAGCTAGTCCAAATTCATTCATCTGCTTGTAGAACAAGATTTCGTAGCGTAGGTGTAGGGTGAGCAATCGGTAATCGGGTTACCAAACGGTTGGTAATCGGTTAACCGATAAGTTTTTTACCACTATCATTACTGATACCGAATGGTGTCGGTAACCGAAATTTTTTTGTCTCACTACTGATTACCAATATCGATTACCGACGGTAATTCACCGATTACCGAATCTATGGAAACCGTTGTAATTTCAGAATGGTGATCGGTAATTACCGATCACTGAACATATATATTAGTTTAGGGATATATATATATAGTTACACAAAACGACGTAGTTTTGAGAGTCCAAATTCGGTAATTTTTTAGGTAATTCGATAATTTTTTTTATCGAAAATTTCAGACTCTCCTATCGAAATTGTTACCGAATATCGACAGTTATTACCAATTACCGATCGATAAATTACCGTTACCGATTTTCAGTTACCGAATTAATGGTAATTACCGAAATTTGCTCTCCTCTACTAGGTGGATTGCAAAACATTTGAGGTTTTCAGCAGGAAATTGAGATCCTTCAACATATATTATTTTATCCAATATACAGAATGATTTCAGCATATGACAGATCATAGGATTCAGTATCATTCTGATTCGATTGATTTGAAAAATTAGATGGACTGAAAAAGGGCACTACAAGATTAGTCAATAGTGCTCATCATCAAGTTGGAGCAAATGTCAAGATATGAAAAGACAGGATCAACATAGAACACGATTGACTACATCAATTGATTCCATTCGTTTTCTGCTTCATCAAGGCCTTCCATTTGGAACTCCTATACTTTCTTGGTAGTCACAATGAGGAAGTTAATAATGTGATTTTGAAAAATGCTCCTAAAAAACTTATATTAACATCTTCAGATATTCAAAAATGGTATTGCGGTTGAAACTTTAAATGTAATTGTTAGTGATATTGAAAAAGAGTGTATTTTAGTTGTTGTTGATGAATGAACGAAGGAGCAAATGGGAATTGTATTGCAAAATGTGAATGATAAAGGCATTGTGGTAGAATCCTTTCTAGGAATTGAGCTATTTAGCTAGACACAGTTTGAGTATTTGTAAGTGTGGTGGAGAAGGTTATGATGAGTTAGTAATAGAATGGAGAGTTGAATGGGTTAAAGACATTAATTTCGAGAGAAAATGAGTCAGCATATTAGCTTTAGTAGTTGTAACCAAGAAGCACTCTGATATTTCATGCTTTCTTAATTCTATTGCTAATTTTGTGAATTTTTTTAAAGCAATAAATGATGGTGAGCTTATGATTGGTTTTACAAGGTTTAAATAAGCAAAGTACTTTAGCATGTCCTTCTCATATATTATTTTACTTTGATTAATAGTTATTAGTGTACTTGAGTAGATCAAAAGGGTGTAGCACGTGGTTAGTTATTTTTGATGCTATTACCAAGTTGTTAGTATATTTAAATCCTTTTGCTGCTTATAACCAGAAACTCATTCATCTTTCTTCTTTATATTTATATATATATATATATTCCCCTCCCAACTTGCTGACACTTGTGAAGCAATTCTCAACTTTGAATTTGAAGTCCAGGAGTAAGTACATTGAATCCATACTGCACTACATGAAATTTCTAATTTTCACAATTATTTATTTAATTAGTGTTAGATCTCAAATATTTAATTTCCAATTACAGCTAGACTACATTTCTGCTGAATCATACTGGAAAAATAAGTTATTATTTGAAGGAATAATTACTTTTAGTATAAATTTGCTCATGCCTACCATATATTTCATTTTAATTTTTTACAATTATTATATATATTTGGCATTATTGTGGTTATAGTAATTCAAATATTTTTTTTAATATTTGGTTATGAGCGAGAGTAACTGTATTTAAAGTTTTTAAACGGTCTAATTAAGAAAGAGAAATGCATATATCACAAATTTCCACTTATATACAACTATAAATGCATATATTTACACTTTTTTTGTTTCTTGGGAAATAAATGTAACAAATAAAAAAAAAATATTACAACAAAGAGAGAAATGAAGCACTGAAGTGAAAAAGGCATAAAAATAATTTGACATCAAACACTTGCCAATTGACTGAACACACCCACCATTCTTTGTTTTTCTTTTTCTTACTTATGAAAAGGAATATAAATAAATAATGAAATTAAATTAAATGAAAAATAAATTAATCAAATCAGCACCACACATCTACTCCACCCCATTTTCTATATCTACTGCTCTAAATAATATGTTAAAAGCAGATACAAATTTTCTTTTCTTTTCCTTCACATTTGCACATGTATTTTCCTGCAATCCAATCATGTAAGGTTGAGTGGTCCCCAATCAGATGTGAACACATCACGTGAATGCACAGTTTAGCAGCAATGACACACAACACCTAATCCTCTCTCTTCCTCCACCTCAATATCACTTTTTTTTCTTCTTTTTTTTTTTTTCCTATAGAAACTACAACAATAATAATAATTAATTAATTATTGCTCCAACATTACTTCAAGAACAATAATTAATTTTAATTATTTTGATAATGAGAATTTATCAAATTAAATTAATTAATTAATCAGATTCACTGGAAAATAGCTTAATTAATTAAACTTGAAGAAGTTGTTGTTCTTTCTCAGCAGAAGCAGGATCAGATGATGGATTTTCCATTTTCTTGAGGTTTTGTTGATGGTACACTTGCCTTAACCTCTCTATTTCCCTCTTCAATGCTTCTTGATGAGCTGCATTTAGTTTAATTAAATAACTATAATTAGTAATTAATATTTTTAAATCATTGCACATGCAGTTCAAATTAATTAGTCCTACTACTATATGGTATCGATCTAATTATGGGTCCATTAATTTCAATATAATAAGTATGTGCATTGGTTTGACACACCTCTTTTTTTCTGTAAGCTCTTTCCTATATATGAGTACAATAAGACATGATTTTAACCTGATCATAGATAATATATAATTCAGATTGAAACCTATAATTAACTAATCTTTTTATGAAAAACTTAAAATTAATCATGAATTTTAAAACAAAATTAGTTTGATATTTCAGGGAAAAAATAATTTTTTTTTTTTACTTTCAAAAAGAGTTAATTACTTTTACTCTTCCCTTATTATTGCATAAATTTATCGGCGTGGACCTTATTTTTGCATAACTAAGTACAAAGTACGATAATAATATAGTAAATTATTAATGCAAGTTGGTGCATTATATATTCTAAACCTATTATTATCTATTATATAGAGCTACTATATTGTTATCTTCATTATTGCTTAAGTCATAAATAGAAAGAAAATGAGACATCAAAATCCAAATTAATAATAATAATAATTACCATCTTTGAAGATTTTGTCTTGAGCCAAGGCTGCGATTCTTTGCTTAAGAGCACTATTATCCACATTCAGAAGCAAACGTTGATGATCTAGAAAGGCAACTCTCGGTGACAGCACTGAAACTTCAGCCTTCAGTAAAAAAAAAATTAATTATTAATCAAATCAATTATGAAATAATTAATAATATTAAGCTAATATATATAGTAGCAATTAAATACTTACTTGCAATGAAGTTACACTTCTTTCAAGCTCAGATATATATTGCAGCTTCCTCACTCGGGATCTTTGTGCTGATTGCCTATTTGCCAATATCCTAAGGCAAAAAAAAAAATTAATAACGTAATTAGCAACTAATCACCCTAATCAAAATTTAAAATTTCTATTTTTAAGATGAAATTTTATCGAATTTTCATAATTTGCATTGAGATTTAAAAATAAATCATTCCATTAACATAGAACATCAAAATTTTTCAGTTTGTTTCAACAAATAATTAAGGATTTTTCAGTCTAAATAAATTTATTTACGAGACCAAATAAAAATTACGTAAATAAATTTATTTAATACGCCATATAAATGTCATAAAATAAATGTAATTTTTTTTTTTCTGGAAGGAAAAATGTAATGTAATGTAATGTTATTAATTACACTATGGGCGTGGATAAATGAACTTGAGCTAAAATTTATATGCAGATAATTACCTTTTTACCCTTTTAGGATCAACTATCTTATCAGAAGAATTGGAATTGGTTCCATTGGGTGGAGTTTGTGTCTCATTTTCGGATTGGCTTTGGACCTCATCGGATTCATTTCTAATCTTCTGCTGTTTCTGATCGGACGGCGTCGTTTCCTTCTCATCATTAATGCTGTTATGATCGGACGGCGTTGAAGGGTTAGAGCACGACGGTGCCGCCACCGCATTGGATATATCATCCGTGAACATAGACAAGAACTGCTCATCGTCGAATTTATCGAAGTCGGTACTTACGTTATGATGATGGGACCCATGGTGGTGGTGGTGATGGTTGTGATGTGGCTGCCGACCATTGCCACGGCATTCTTCAAGCAATGGAGCTTCCAAGAAAGCAATGGAATCGCTAACTGATCTTCTGTGGGTGCCTCGTCTCGCCGACGAGAAGTCGAGAAACTCGTCGACCCATGAAGGGTTTTGTGTGGCGGTGGACGCGGCGGCAGCATTGTTGCTAGAAGGTAGCATAATGGTGGTGGTGGTGGTGGTGGTGGGTGGAGGAGGAGGAGGTAGTTTTTGGTGGGAGGAGAAGTCAGGCCAAGCAGTTGGTTGCATGTTAGGGATTTTTGGAGGTAATTGTGCCATTTAGTAGTGTAATATATATATATTATAAAATAATATATAAATACCCTCTAAATGACAAAATAATAAAAAAATTTATGAAATACGAAAACTTAGAAATGGATATGAATTATATAATTTTGGTATATACAAATCAAGAAAACCTCTTGAATTTGTATATACACAATCCCCGAATTGGGAAAATTCAAGAAAACAAATTATAATTTGCCTTTATTTCTTGTGTAATTGAACCAAGAACAACAACAAAAGAAAAAAAAAGCCAATCAAGAAAGAGAGAATTCTTGATAAAATTCAACTTCTTGACACAAATTGGGATGCCAAAGAATTAATCAATGAAGAAAGACACAAGAGAATGATAAATTCTTGATAATTTGAACCTCTTGAAGCCTAGAAAATGGGATTAGAATGGCAAAACAATCAAGAAATACAAAAGAAATTAAACAATAAAGCGTATTTGGCAAAGAATTAATCAAGAAAATGTCAAATTCTTGATAAATTGAAGTTCTTGAACCCAAAAAAAGGGGATTAGCAAAGAATTAAGAATCAAGAAAAACGCAAGAAGAAGAAGAAAAGCAGCAGCAGCATCATAAAGAGAAGCTTATTAAGATGACATGTCAAAGAAAAAATAAAAAAAGGATGAATCCTAATCTAAAATTTGGGAAGAGTGGGGTCACATGGGGAAAAAGATTGGACAGCTATGAACAGCTGTTAGGGAGGTTGGGTCTCAACGGTATTACTGGAAAGTCGCCAGTAGTTTTTAATAACTAAAGGAATCAGTAACCACGTGCCCTTGTGACCGTCCTTTTAGTGCCTTATAATATAATAGTTTCACTCATTATATATTACCATATTATAAAATCGTCCCTCATTTTATCAAAATTTAGTCTTTTCTCCTTCTAATTTTGAAATTACTCTTTTAGCTTTATATTTTGAGTCTAATTATTTCCATCAATTATATTACTAATTATGTAGTTAACCATATTAAACTTATAAATTATTGTTTTTCTTAGAAGTTCCAAATTTTGTTGCCAATATAGTTTTATATTTTTTTTTTATGAAAGAGTTGTTAAAAATTAAATTTGAGACTTACAAGTTACAAATACTTATCGAATAAATAATAACTCGTAGGCTTAGGAAGATTAACTAGGTAATTAGAAAGAGAATAAATGGAAAATAGAATATTATTTTAACAAAGTGATGAAATAGTCTAAATATAGGAATAAAAGAGTTTACCTATAAAAGTAAAGGGACAAAAAGAGTATTTTGATATACTTCAAGGACTATTTTGTAATTTTTCTTGTGTTTATGTTACTATATTTTATATCTTCCTCAAAACTTGAGGAACATTCCCATGTATTTACCTACCTTTCCTCTTTTCCTATACCCTTATTTCTTGTCCATTTGATCTTTTAGTCCACTCTAGTAAAACCCATTTTCCTTTCAAGTCAATCGTTCGATTAGATCATCAACTTCATTTCATATTCTCTTTGGATAATATAGCCCAACTAGAAATAAATATAGACAAGGTTGAAGGTTGATATTTAAGCCTCCTGTATTATATATCTTGTTCTATACTCGAAAATAGTTGAGATATTGTTCAAAATAATTAAATTAAGTTGAGTTAATTTGGGATATTTTGTTAAGTAACATATCTTTATTTTGATTATGAAGGTAAATGATTCCATTATATTGAATTAAACATTTTGTTGAGTGAGTATAAATGAATAAATCCTTTGTCAAAATAATTAAAAATAGAACTAATCCTTCAATAATTGAATTATTTCGTTGTACAAAAGATTAATACAGAACATATTTTTGCCCCTTATTAATATTGGATTATTGGAAGAATAGTCAAGAGGGTATATGATCATTTATTAGAATGTATATATAGAAGAAGATATTAGTGGGATATTTAGGGGTATGAGCTGTGAAAAGAAAAGAAGAGGAATTGAGGAAGATGAAGATGGAGATGAAGAAGAGATCATGTCAGGCCATGTGCAATATTTGCAATCTTTCTTTGCTTTGTCCCCAAACCATACCCACATGTAGGGTACTATGTCCTTTTTATTTTCTATAGCTACCACCACAGCTTCTTGCCACCTTCCAATCACTCTCTCTCTAGAATTTATGTTTCTTTTAATTAATTCAAGTGCATGGGAAGCACTAATAATCATGATTAGTTAGTTTTCTTAGAGATAGTGATGTTTTTATTATACTAATTATTATGATATTTTTCTTATATTAATATCATAATGTATCTATTCAGAATTATGTCCGTTATTAATATCATAATGTAACCATTCAGATCTATGTCCGTTTTACGGTCTATAGTCGATATGTCTTATATAACTTTTGATGCTTTTTATAAAAAAATTAGATTGAAAATGATAGATTATATCTAATGAAATATTATTATCGATCTAATTTATCCTGATATGCTCTTATGGAAGAATTTGTGTAAAGAAAATAGGCTATAGAGAATCAAATCCATGATATCTAGCCACTCAGATATTTTACTATTTCAGCTACTCAACCGGATTATAAATATAATCATAATGATAATATTTTTCATATAATTAGATTTATATCTATTTACACACAATCACCCGACTTGATTAAATTGAATGAGTTCTTATGGAAGTAGCGGCGAAAAGAGAATAGGATGGAATTCATGATATCGGGCCACTAAGAGGTTCATATTACAAAAATAAAACTATAATTATTACAACTAATTAATCATATTACATGTAACATAACATGTTTGCCGCCTAATAAATCTCATAAAAGTCATTACTTTCTCCTTTCCTTGTTACAATTATTTAATTATATTATTAAGCATCTTCTTGCAAGTTTGGAAGCATTTTATAATGCATAAGTCATGTGGATAGCTACATATTCTTTGTTTTTTAATATCTATCTCTCTTTTGTATTGGTTTGCACGCTCAAATCATGAGTGGTATTCAGCTAATAATAATATAATCCATCTAATAATAATGATTTTCAGTTTTTTAACTCCTAATATTAAACCTAACGGTTAAATCTCATTAACAAATTTTCACCCTTTCAGTCCTTTATGCATTAACGGGCGGTGAAGAAAATATATCACTTTATTTCATATTTTTAGTCATTATATGTAAATAAATATTTATTCAATCCTATGTTTAATTTTTTATTTATAAAATATCTAAAAATTAAATATTAAGCGTGTAAAAGTATAATTAAAATAAAATAGTATGAAATATGATTAAAAAATTATTGTTGCTCATCTAACTAACTCTTCATGTGTGATTAAATAATGATGCAGTTGAAGTGGGAACAAAATGGTGGATTTTACTGCTGATGGAGACTTCACATGAAAATAAATGTCATATATTTGTTGTATACATAGGTTTCTGTCTCAAGATTAGTGGAAGAACCGAAAAATACACCATTTATTAACTACTACTACTTTTTTAAGTAATACATTAAACTCTTCAATTCAATATTACCAAACATTTCAGCGCTTGTTTAATAACTAAAAACTCAATCTTTTAAAAATTTAAAATTGTAAGGATATAATAATAAAATTAATTATTTTTTTTTACTCTGTGGGCATTTTTGAATCTCCAAACAACAACAATAATTATAAAATATGAACTATTGGATAAATAAAATTTATTAAATATTTTTATCCCTGAAAAATAATTAATGTTCTTGTTTTTAGCATTCCGCCATCTAAACAGGGGCTTCAACTTGTTAGAAGCTGTTATTATAAGGGAAGGAAAGCTTCCCATCTTACAAAAGGGCACCAATTAGTTTTGGGTCTATTACTAATTCAATGTCCATCAATTTATTACCATTTAGCAATCCATCTAAACGTTTATAAGTTCTAGACGAAATGCACGTATGAACTGGTTGGATATGATTCTAATTTAATGAAATGTCTCGAGCCGCCTGAGCTCCTACAATTCTTGTTATGGTTCAGCACAATTCCGATCTGGTGGAATATCAATTCATGAACCGTGGTTTGAAGCGGCCGTGGCCAACTGTGGACCATTCTATTAACATACAATAATAGGCCTGAAAATTTACTTTTAAGTATTTTTTCTCTCTCATGGATGTTATGATTATTAGTTTATTACCATCCAATTTAAAGATAGAATTTCACCTAACCTTATCACGTGGCAAGAAGATCAAACCCAAGATCCTAAACTGTACTCTCCCCTTAAAAGACCCAAATTATATCATTCACATCATTCCTCCATTGTTGGAGCACATCACGTGCTATGTATTAAGACATTAAACCAACAAAAAAGACCAAATGGTTGGATAAATAATTGATATACAATATGGGTACCTAACCTAACTAGAAAGCCAAGTTGCTATCATGGAGCAGATGCAATAGATCTATCTCTGCAAAGAGAAGATTATATGACAAGTACAGATCATTATTGCTATAAGCATATGTACTTCACAGAAATTATTGATCAATATTAGATATTAGATTATAGTATAGTTCGATTTTTTTGGGATAATAACAGTAGAATTTACATATAGTTTACGTCGAAAAAAGAGGTAAACTGTAACTGGTTGTACATATAAATTAATCCGTTTAACAATGTTCAGACTTTTATTTTATATCTGGGTTTGGTTTTCCTTGTTCATACCTTCTGTGTGATACTGAAAAATAAGCTAAAATCGAGCACACCAATGGGACAACTAGCCGAGTGCGTCAAATATGTATACAAGTGTACAGTTTGATGCAGCAATCTGTTGGCATAGTTCTTGGTTAGCTCTGGGGATTCCATTACGCAGAGAAACCTGCATGTGTTATTCACACATGAGAATGGACATGAAACACTTGCCCCAGAAAATATGGACAGTAAAGAAGACATGAACTTAACAAAACTACAACAGAAATTGACATTTATAAGCTTCTTTTCTCCACAGATACCCTCAGTACCAATGGAAGAACACACAATTTTAAAGAAAGCTGGTTTGATTCTCGTATCTCTCAGCATCCTATGGATTCCTTCAATGGCAGAATCAGAAATCCATAGTCAGCCGAGATATAGCCGTGAATCCATGAAAACGAGGTATAATAGATGGCTGAAACAACACGGGAGAACGTATAATAGCACAGATGAATATTTACTGCGGTTTGGAATATATCAATCAAATATTCAGTTTATTGACTACATCAATTCACAGAAGTTATCCTACGAGCTTGAAGAAAACAAATTTGCAGACTTGACCAATGATGAGTTTAAATCTATGTATCTGGGTTTTAAAGCTGATGGACATCATAGAAAAAAGCCTAACCATAATCTTGGGAACTCCTCAAGCCTACCAACCTCGGTAGATTGGACAAAGAAAGGCACTGTAACCCCGGTTAAAGATCAAGGCAATTGCGGTATGAAATATCCCCCTTCCCTCTTTCATTTATGGGTTTTTTTTTTTTTTTTTTCACTTCCTGAGAAATTTAGTATGCACGTGAACTTTTCAGAAGATTTTTATTTTTATGTCAATTAGTTATAAGAATTTTTTGAATGACAGTATCTAAAGTGAGACTCCTATACAGGAAGTTGTTGGGCATTTTCTGCAGTGGCAGCCGTTGAAGGCATTAACAAAATTAAGACAGGAAAATTAGTAACTCTGTCAGAACAAGAGCTTGTAGACTGTGATACTCAGGGTGAAAACCAGGGCTGTAGTGGCGGGTTCATGGAAACAGCATTTGTATACATTCAAAAGAAGGGGCTCACCCTTGAAGACGATTATCCTTATAATGGAAAAGATGGCACCTGCAAGAAAAAGAAAAGCACAAATCATACAGTGAAAATTACCGGTTACAAAGCAATACCAGCAAATAATGAGAAGGCCCTACAAGCTGCAGTTTCCAAGCAGCCCATATCCGTCGCAATTGATGCTGGTGGTTATTCATTTCAGTTCTACAAAAAGGGACTCTTTGATGGCTTTTGTGGAACACAACTCAACCATGGAGTCACAGCAGTTGGCTACGGTGAAATTAAAGGTAAAAAGTATTGGCTCGTTAAAAATTCATGGGGTACAGAGTGGGGTGAGTCTGGATATGTGAAAATGAAGCGTAACATCAAGAGCAAAGAAGGTATTTGTGGGATTGCCATGGAGTCTAGCTACCCTGTCATGGAGGAGAAAAAATAAGCATCCGTAAACTAAAATGTACTTGGTTGATCTTTTTTCTTAGGGTGACTTGACAATCTCTTAACTACACATATTTTATATACGTATTACCCAATAATTTGATTAAGACATGATCCCACAGATTCCAATTTAGTAATAATAAAGACTTGATCATCACATTGATATAAAATCGTCTTATTAACACAAATAGTAACATTCTAAACAAGATAAGGTTATTGCACCAATTCTGGAAAAGAACTTCATAGAACTCTCAAATCTAAAACATTTCTAGGAACACATACCTATAGATTGCAACTCCATTCCTTGTGAGTGCACGAAATGATAACCACCATAAATTAGTTATCATCAGAGAATTACAAAACGCTACACAGCCGACAAAAGAAAGATCAACTATCCATATAATTACATAGCGAATTCATTTGCTGATTAGAAATAGATGCCGATTGCATTACCATTTAAGAAAAAGGAAGAAACTACGAGCTTAATTCTGTGAATCTTTGCCTCACAGCACAAGCAAACTTCCATTCACCAGCACCAGCAAGCCCTTCAACCACTTTTTGCCTAACCTTGATATAAGGTATAAACCCTTTCTCCGTCATCCCCATCACAACTTTTCCGGCCAAGATATACTCTTTACACTCCAAACATCCTTCAACCACCAATTCATAACCCTCAAATCCAACTGCACAACCTTCCCTCTCCAAAAACTCAATTATCTCAGCTGCTCTCCATATTTCTCTATTTTCCCTCAGTGTTGCTAATAGTTTTACGACTGTTCCTTGCCTCGGGTTCAATCTAATTTTGACTACCATTTCCTTCAGCAACTCTACTGCATCAGCAGTTCTTCTAGCTACACACATTGAACTAATAACACTTCCATAACTTTCCAAATTAGGAAAACAACCCACATTACCCATACCCTTCAAGATATTAATTGCTTCAAGCAATTGATCGTTTGCACAAAGACAATATATAATATAATTACAAGTGCAACAATCAGGAGAATACCCAATAGACCCCATTTCCATTAGAATGCTGCTTACAGAGTGAGAAAGCTTTCTCTTCTCAAGCCAAGCTGAAGAGAGAAGAACCCGAATTTCAGGTTCCGGAGAAATCCCAGAACGCAGAATACTCTGTAAAATGGCTAAAGCAAGAGGAAGAGGTTTGGGATTTTGAAGAGTGTAAGAAAGGAGAAAAGAATAAGCGAGTTTTGGGTAAGTCCGAGGTCTTAATGGGATAAAAGATTGTAAAATTTCGTCGACAATTTGGGTTCTTTGATTAACAGAGAAGTCAGAAAGGAATGAGAAAGGATTATTAGGGTTTTGGGTTGATTGTTCCTTTGATGAAATCAGAAGGTCGGGGATTTTCTGGTAGGATTTAGCTTCAATTGCTGATTTGATTTTTTGTTCAAGGGAAGATATTAAGCGAATATATGAAAATCGGAGAAGGAAATTATGAAAAGGCAGAGTCTTTCTTACAGTTCTGATCACCATTTTTAAGGGAAGACGAGAATTCTGATTATCAGTAAGCACTAAAATTGTAAATTTAGGGTTCTTGATAACGATATTGTAACGATAAACGAAACAAATTGATAAAGATCCAATTTGGTCCCTAAATTTGAGTGCAATATCAAAATATCCTAATAACTTTTTTCTTTTCAAATTAGACCTTAAATTTGTCAAATTTTTTTATTGAGGAAATTAAATTTGACACATTTGGTTCATTCTGATCATTGAGAAATTGTGCGATTAAAATTGGAAACACATTCTAATTTGGAGAATTGTATGGTTGAAATATTCCTAATTTAAATAAATATAAATTCAAAAAAAAAAAAATCGAAATATGACATATTGATATAAGATGAATTTCAATTTCCGAAAGGGGAAAAAATGCATTTCGAATCCGGAGAAAATTAAAATGCAACAGTTTTCCTTCATAGAACAAAATTATCACTTGTAAATTGCACTATTAATTTTACAGGAAGTGAACTTCTACAGGCTTATGCCAAAATAAGAGTTGCTTCAAGGGCCTAACTATCCTAAGGAGAAATCTCTCGAAGTTGAAGCTATTCTTTCCACATCTATTGTTATCAGTAACAGTTTAATCTGTAAGAGCATATAAAATTCTTCAACTAACTCCACGAAATCTTGTAATATAAACTCTCTGCACTTGAACAATCTTGGTAAAAGAAGTATCCCATGTTGTTTAGTTCTCATCAATCTTGGTTAATATATAAAGTTTTGTACCCTGACCCGAAAACCTTCAAGATGAAGAACATCAAAAGGTATCAGCAGAAACCTGCAATTACTGATATAAATGCATAACTTGAAGATGCAATGTAATATCCATGATCAATTGCGAGCCGTTAGGAAGAAGTGCAAGGCTTTTACCAGAGAGATTAATGTTCTTTAATCATAATCCCTTGCCTTTTTAATTTTCTATACTGACGAAATAATCGAAATATCACCACACAGCAAAATAGAACTGCTAGAATTATCACCGCCTTCATCCCTGGAATCAGCAGATATAACATAACCTTCATTGAGTGACTGACCAGTAAATGTAAATGGAAAAAGAAAAAGAAAAGGTTGCAGGAAGAATACCTTTAGCCTTATGCAAGAAGTCCTCCTGAAGAAGTTCATCTTTTGATTCTGTAGTATCGGTGGCCGAGATAAAACGTCCACCCCGGTAGTTTAAATTTCCACCCATAACACACGTGTTTGGGCAACTGATGTCACTGTCATATTCATCACTTCCATCACAGCAATCTACGAAGTTTATAAATTTACTTAAAGAATCTATTCTACAATATAAGAGTAAAGTGGATTTTCATTAACAGAATGAAGGAAAATCACATGTGCTGAACAAAATGGAACTGGAATGGTATAAATAAAATAATGAACATGAGAACCCTATTCAGTATCATTATCCAAAAATTTGACTTTGAAAACCCGGCCAAAGGGGAACATATTATGGCTAAACACATTATCAACAAGGAAAATTGAAGTTTTTTCAGACGGTTATTTTGACATTGACAATAATCCATCAATAGTATTACTGATATGAACCTTCAATAGAGCATAAAAAAGGATGTTCTCCTAATCTTAGGCAGCATAAATTGTTAAGTGATGTACAAATTCTCAAGAAGAAAAGAGCCACGGCTGGCAACCCCCTTAGACCGTATGAATCCCACGAGTGATTAGAAAATTGGACGGTCAAATGATTCTGAATTTGAAAGTATGAAACAAGCAAACCTTTTATATCAGTAAAAGGCTAAAGTTACTGCACACAAACTATCTGTCTTCTATAAGAATGAACAGCCAAGAAGCTACACATTAGGGAGAAGTGAATCAATTTTACTCATCATACTCACCACAAATTCGGTCATTGACACGGGATGAAAAGATGAACTTCGGTTTACTCCCTAAGTTCTTACAATAAAATTTGCCTCTGGGACAGGCTGAAGTTCCTGCAAGATAAATCAAAAAATATCAGTTAAAAAGGTATCCACCAAGAAAAAAGCACAAAAGTAAAATAAATCATCCAGTCATTGGCAAAAACCCTTATCACCATTCATAAAGAATGGCAAGAAAAAGGCATTCTCAGGCAGGATGATACAATTTACATTTCACAGTACAGAGTAACTGGTGATAAAAATAGCAATTCAAAATGAAAACTACAGATATAGAACTGACACAAAATTGATGGGGAAGTAAGAATATCGATTTAAAATGAAAAACAACAGAAAAAAAGAAATTCAATTAATAACAATTTGAAGACCTTGGACATTAGAAATACATAAAATACTTTGATCTAATATATTAGTTCTTCCACTGAAAATGCAACAAATTTTCCAATTAAACTTGACCCAACAAAGTTTTTTTCAAAAATTTTCTTAAAATAGCAATTCTATTTTCAAATGTCTTAAATTTTTATGAAATATCTTACCCATTAAAGTTCGATCACAAAAGATTGAGATTTCGAAGCAATAATATTGCGAAAGAAAAATAAAATAAAAATGACAATACCAGGCTCGTCTGTTCCATCAGCACAGTCGCAGAAATTATCATTTAAACGGTCTCTAGAGAAGGATTTTGAGCCGTCCTTGCATTTGATAAACCGGGAAGAAAAGTATTTCTCATCTGTAAATTTACAAGAAATCTAATTCAGTAAAAAGAACAAAATAATTGAAATGAAAATCAACAATAACATGAAATTTCATGATCTGCGTCAGAGAGAGAGAGAGAACCTAAAGGATGGATACCGAGGAGAGGCGATTTTGATTGTGCAAAGGGTATAAGGAAAAGGGAGACGATGAAGAAAGTGAAGAGCTTGTGAAGACTAAGGAATCTGCGAGGGGTAGTAAAAAGAATCCCCATTCTTTTGAGAATTTGCTAAGTAAAAATCCCCATTTTTTGGGCGCTCTGTTTCGTTTGAGGAGAGTTACTTTTGGTTGGCTTGAGATTGACCGTGACCAAAGTCAATATATATATACATCAAAATATTCTTAAAAAAATATTGTTCATCTAATAATGGATACAAATTAAAAATATTTCATGATATAATATCAATATTTTAGTTTGAATTACAAATATTTAAAACTAAGTTAGTACAAAAAGGCCCTTATTCTTAACGGAACGAATTCCGTTAAACAGTGACGGAGTTTACTTCTTCTTTTAATAGTAACATGATAAATGGGGGTGATGAATTGAAAACTGTCATGTTATTAATATTGATATGTGGGCAAACAATAGATTTTCGTTGTGCTCCTAAATATTAATTTATTGACATGGTTTGATTATAAGCAAATTGTATATTTTTTCACTTATAAAATTTAAATTTTATTTTATTGTTTTAATATTTAAATATAATAATTTTTAACATTATATATTCATTTTTTATCAAATTATTATACTTAAGTTAATTTAAAATTAATTAAGACAAATAAAAAAATATGCACAATCATATGTGCTCAGCAAAAAGAAAAAAAAAAGCATAAATGACAAGAATTTAGATGCTGGCATGAAATCTATGAAATCCAAAGTCTATTAAAAATCTAACCAACTAAACATTTAAAACTTAATTAACCTTATGGAGAACCATATACAATCTAATCTACTCATTTTATTTTAATTATACTTTAGTCAATAAAAATAAAATAGAAATTAGAAGAAATAATATTAAAATAATGCTCTTAAAAAGTAGGAAAATACTTGCCTAGTAATAAGTAATTGGGATCACAATGTGGAAACAAGTAGCCGAGCCTATAAGTAATTGAGCCGAGCCAAGTATTGTGCTGCTCGATCTCCATTCGTGTTAAATTTCACGAGCTCGAGCTTGGTTCGTTTTGAAGCTCGCGAGCTTGACTCGTTTTAGGCCTAGGAGTTTGATTTTTTCATATTACTATTCGAGCTCGAGTTTGAGCTCGCAATTAAGTTTGAATTCGAGCTCATCTCAAGCTCGAGTTTTAGCTTGCAAATAAGCTCGAGCTCGAGCTCGTTTCCTGCTGCTATTCGAGTTTGAGCTCGTTAAGAGTTAGTAAAAAATCAAGAAAATTCATTTTTTAATGCATTTTTAGTGAGAAAATCAAAATAGCAGTTCAGTGAAAGAGAAACAAAATAGCAGAAAATGAAGTGGGGAGGCAAGTAGCTTGGCTGAAGCATATATTTTAGTTTAGTATCAAAACGATATCGTTTTGATAGGCTTGTGAGCTTATTCAACGAGCAGCTCGCGAGCCTATCAAACGAGCAACAATTCCTTACTTGACAAAGGTTATCCCCTACTCGCGAGCCTTTTTAAACGAGTTGTTCACGAGTCAGCTCGTGAGCCTAACTGCTCGGCTCGTTTATTAAACGACTCCGAATATTCGACTCAAGCTCAGCTCGTTTATTATCGATCTGAGCTCAAATCGAGCGAACACTGAATCGTTCGTGAACGACTCCGCTCATTTGCAGCCCTAGAAATAAGATTGCACTTGAACCTTTGAATGTACAAAATCCAAACCATAAAAATGGATTAAGAGTTTCATGCGATTATCTTTTGTAATTAAGCTAGCTAGTTTATTTATTTTTTAGGGTAACTGCACCAAATAGCATATATTTTAACTGAAAAAAAACCAAATAGCACAAATTTATAAAAATTAAAAAAATAGCATATATATTGTTGTGTGTACTAAAATACCCTCCCAATTAACTAATTCATTTTTTTCCTTTTATTTGTACCACCAATTTTTCCTTCCTTTTTCTTTCG
>CANUEY010174228.1:0-37636 GCA_948099555.1 Croton setiger
AATCCCTATCTTCTCCATTCTGTTCTCACTCTCCTCTCCCACATTCGTTCATTTTCCTTCAATTCCGCTCCCCATATTCGCTTTCCCTTTCCAAATTGAATTCAATTGCTCACTTATCCTCCCAAATCCTCATAATCTCAGCTCAATCAAAAATCCTGTCGAGGGAGGAAACCCTAATCCCCAAATTCATTTCATTCGATTTTGCTTTTTCTGTCTTTTATTTTTTTTCTTTTATTCCAACCCTAAACGACGTCGTTCCCCTTTTAATATATATTTTTATTTTTTATTTTTTATTTACAATTGAACCAGAAACCGCCTATGAATCGAACCTAATCTCAGATCGAACCGATTCTGGTTCGATCTGACCCTACTCCCAATTTCAATTCCTGCCCTCAAAATCTTTATAATTTCACTTTTAACCCCAGAAGTTCTAATTTAATTCAATTGCATCCTTCCTTCTTTCTTTATTTACTAATTTACCCCTAAAACTTCTAATTTCCTTCAATTATATCCCTTCTCTCCAATTTTCTCAAAATTAACCTATTTCTTTTATATTTTCTTTAAAAACAAAATTGAAACTTTATTTGAATAATAATTTTAAACCACATTTTAATTTTTAAAATAGAAATTAAAGCAAAATCAATTTTTAAACACTGAAAATTCATTAAAAGGGAAATTTAAATCAAATCAAAATTTTCTTCTTTTCTTTTTTTTTATATTTTTTTTATTTTTTCTAAAAACCAAAAATTAAAAATAGAAGACTCAAACACAAATATTTTTTTAGAAAAAAAGGGAATTTCTCGGACTTGAATAAAAATCATTAAAACAATTTGAGGAGGGAGAAAAACTTGGAACAATCTGGAATTTGAGCGAACAAGAGCTGTTTTCGGAACTCTGGAGATTTCATCAAGCTATTGGCATATTATCATCACCGGTACTTTTTGGGGCAAAAATTAAGCGTCAACAGTTACCCTATTCTTGGTGGCGAAAAGTGTCTACAAAAAGACACTTAAATAACTCCCGAAAGGTAGGGTCAACTAATATAATAATATGACCCACTAAAATTAATAATAAATCGGCTGTTTCGGCTTTAAAACGCGCAGAATTAATCCTTGATATGTTTTGGGCCAGCAACCCTTTTAAAACAAATTGGTTTCCCGTTTTCCGCTTAGTCTCGCCCATTGCATTCCGAAAAATTCAACAGTTTCAATACTTCAATTTTGCTCTTTTTCGCTCCATTAACGCCAAATCCAATTTTTTCTAGCACAAAAATAATAAATTAACTAAAACTACATTTTTAAGCACAAATTACGCAAAATCAACACAAATATAACAATAAAAATAAGTTGTATTTGCACGTTATCAATAAGTACTTAGCAAAAGAAAAGTGGTGGTAAAATGTGCATTGCTTGGATTGAATACGAGTTTGACACGTTAGCTTCCATATCAGGAAAGGAAACACCATGTTGAACTAAACCAATGGCAACTATAGTCTTGATCTTTTTTTTGAAGAAGTCCTTCCTAAAATAATATTCATCTAGTGAGCAATGATACAAATTCATAGTTGTCCATAATATTAATCAAACCCTCACATACAAATTCATTAGTTTTTGTCGACGCCATTATCATAAACATTTTCAAACACTTTTAAAACAGGACCCCACATATGTAGAAGGCGTATAATGTAATTATAGTGGGAACCCCAACGAGTTGTACCTAATCGAGCTAAACTAGTTTCTTGATGCATTCCATGTCCGGTTTCAATTTCATTATTTTTTATACGTTGCAGCACCAAATCATGTTGTTTTTGTTGAAGAACATATTTTCTTTTACAAGAAGCACCATATTGACAATCATAAAAACTTAATCAAAGAATTGACTCACACATTGAATTTCCTTTACAACAGACGATAACTAGTTGAAGTTGGCGAGACAAAGAACGTACCAAGCAGATGGATTGTCATTCAAAATGAGTGTCTTTAATCCATTAAGCTCACCTCACATATTTGATGCACCATATTTTGTCAAAAAACTGTCCAGGGCAGATTTCTAGGTTTGAGTTAGTGTCGCTAAATGGACCAGTCCAGGGCAGATTAATTGGATGTTTAATCTCACGTGTTGCTTTCTTCATAACACAACAATAAACTTTAGTGATAGAAGAATAATTATTGTCTCTAATGAGATTGCTCTTACCTATTTGAGGTAAATCTAGAATACAACTCATACAAGATTATAATATAAGAAAGACTTTTTCAGTGTCAATGGAAGAAAAAAACTTGCATATATATGGTTAATTGGAGAAAACTTGCATATGCTTGGTCCACAACTGATGCAGAACAAAAACATGAAAGGATTAAGAACATTTAGACTTCATTCAAGAGTTTAATCAATATCGTTTGATTGGAGAAAATATAAATAAGGTCGAATCCAGGACCTTATGACCTTATGAAATAGAAAATTTGATGAAAATAATAATAATCCAAATTAACAATTAAACGGTCTATTTATAGTGGCCAAAAACTCTAATAAGCTGAGGGGGAAACTTTTAAAGGATTGGCAAATGCAGCCATGTTTCCAGGACGTGAAAGAACCACCTGATAATCTCCAAGCGTATATGTTTTGAAACCAGCTGCACAATAATCAAAATAATACTCCCATGTTCTAATAAATTCTTCATTGAATCCCAATTCCACAATTTTCCTGAAACCAGAAAACAAAATCCATCAGTTTTGTTTTTAAAAAAAAGGTTAATGCATCAGTACAATTCCAACTTTACTGTGAAAAGTTAATGAATAAGTTTTACCTCTGATTGTCTAAGAAATTTTTTCTCCAGCATCTCAGTGTTTGATAGTAATGAATTCCTATATTTTCCACATGCTCCACACTTTCCATAATAATTGGATATGGGGGAAAAAAATTTTGATTAAATATACAAAAAATCAATAAGAGCATGTGCAGGTAAATCTAAAATGAGCTAACAGAACAGTGATGGGATATACCAGAGTCTTGATGCAGTAGCCATGGCAGATGCTATTCTTGTTAATGATGGCAAACATCCACCAGGAAATATATATTCCTTTATAAAATCTGAACTTTGTCTGTACTCTTCATATCGTTCTTCTGGTATTGATATGAACTGGGAAAAAGATTGAAAAAGAGGCACCCTTTTCTTTAGTCACTATATTCAATCCTTCAACTCTAATTATCAGTTATTACTGGGCCAAAAATTTGAAATTCATTTTTTTTTTCTCATTAGAATAATTACCTGTAGAACAATTAGTCCATCTTCTGCCAATGCTGATTCACAGCAACTGAAGAACTCCTCCATGTATTCATGCCCAACAGCTTCTATCATTTCACTGAAAAAGTCCATTGAAAGATGTGACATTTGTTTGATATTCAATATGGTCAGATATGAAATTTTGGAAATGAATTAAAGAACTCACCAGGATATGATTCTGTCATATTTGTAATTTTTAGGCAACTGGCGGTAATCACAGAGTTGAAATCTGATTCTCTCCTGGTAGAGAAAAACAAGTAAATCCTTAAGACACACAAAAGTTTGTAACTTGCAAATATAGTTTGGTTGTTTAAGTTAAAACCTGAAGGCCAGCTTCCTTCACTTTCATCTCTGCAAACTTGAGTTGCTCCTCGGACAGTGTGATTCCAGTGTATCTACATCCAGTTCGTTTGACAACTTCAATAGCAAAGGCTCCCCAACCACAACCAATCTCGAGTATTTCATGTTCCTTACTAATTCTTGCCTAGTTTGATTTAAGAAAAAAAAAATCAGAAGAAAGAGTTCACGGAAAATCTTATTACTTCATAAAAGGTTAAGAAATTAACTCACTTTCTCTATCAGAAGTGAAATTTTTCTCATCTGCGCAGCTTTCAAGTCTTCATCTTCTGTCTTTGAAGTAGTCAGATGCAAAGAAATACTATATCGTATGTCAAAGTCATAGCACATAATTGTTGCAATGAAGAGTGTTAAAGGAGTATCAGTAGATTAGATTTCTAACCTTAAACACTGCACAAGAGTATGTCATCGTTTCGTCTAAGAACAAGCCAAAAAGCTCATTGCTCTAATAATATACAACACAAAATTAGCAATGTAAACTTTGTTTCGGTGTTCTTAACGGAGCTTTTAGATATTTATGAAGACTTCCAAGAATATATGATCAGCTTACCAGGTCGTAATGGCGAGAAATATTCCGACGAGCTTGTGTGAGACTATTTTGCCTTGAAACATGCCGCAAGAAAAATTTTACCGATGCAATACTAGCTGTGAAAAGCATTGGCGTCCACCAACCCCTGAGGTTAACACAAAGAGAATTCTTCATAACAGAAAGAGGTTGTAAATGTCAGCCAGAAGTATCATATTCTGAGAGACAATTATAGCAGCATACTTTTTCTTATTCAATCCTGATACGGTCTTATTAATATCCCTATTTGCAATCAGAACCTGTAACATGAAAGAGAGTTCATTTGCAAACCAAGAAAAATGAAAATAAATAAACAGAACTTGATTTTAAGTTGATGTAGAAATGGAGTATTTGATACAGGACTCGGTTGAATTATTGTACCATGAAAAAGTTTAGAAGACCATCATCTTTGTCAACAAAGGAAATATCACCATTGATATAGGCATCTGCCAGGCCTAAATCAGCCTGCGTCATTATCTGAAAAAAATTCACTGACTGTTAATTTCGGGGGAAATTTTTTTATGCTATACAATTCTGCCAAGATTTAGCATAAAGCTTTGCCTTCCTATGCTTTAACTTTTACCATGGAAAATGCATACCTTCCAGTAAAACTGGGGATTGTGAATTCTCATGACAGTTTTCAAATAACACTTCTTACCACTTCCTTCAAAGGTAAACATTGTGCCACCTTCCTCCAATAAACTATCATACACAATTTAAATTCATGAATATCTCCAAATAACGCTAAATATACTTGAAAAAAGTGGAAGAGCACGAATCAAGATAAAAAGTATTGTACAAAGCGGAATTCATACAAAATGATTATATTAAACTTGGAAGGGAATCAAGGGATAACTATCAACATCATATTATAAAGGATGTGGATAGTGATTATCTGTACAAAATGAACTCACATTAAACATCCAGTAGAGATATAATGTCCAAGAAATCTAGTAACAAAAAGGCGCGCTCCAGTTTCTAACAAAGAAGGTACCATGTGTTTTGGATTGCCCAGAATAGCACAACTTTTACCAAGCAAACCATGCGCAGCTATCATGCCAGACTGCGAAAGAAAATAAAGATTACAGAAGTCTGAGCAAGAAAAGGCTCCTTTTCATTTCTTTTAGTCCATTTGCAATGAACACAACAATTATATAATTCACAGTAACACGTGTGTTAAAACAGATTTATACTTGGAACAAGTTAGTACCTTTAATCCATCCTCGTGGAAACCATAACCTGAACAATAAATGTCAACTGATTATACAGATGCTCAAAAACCATAAAAGCTAACACCGCGTTCTGAACAAAACTCAATGGAGGTTACCGAGTCTTAGTTGAATTGGTTAAGCAATTACTTTGGTCCTATTTCTTTTCTATAACAAAAATACATACCCTGATAGGCTCCACAGAACCAAAGACCCCTCCTGCCTTGAATATGTTCAAGCTCAAGTGAAGCTTTTGATGCAGCCACAGAGGGAACTGGATGGCCGGTTGTCCACTTTAGTAAGGTTTGATCTGGTATACGATCTGGATTCAGAGTCACAAGAAAGGGTAGACCAGTTTCACCAAGATTCTGCAAGAGTATAACACATCCGAACAACAGATGTAATGTGGTTGTGTACACTATTTACTCTGTTGACAAAAGGATCCTAAAAACAAGTTACAAACCTGAAGCACATTTAGCCAGTATGTCAAACATATTTTGTTGTCTGTATTTCCCAGGAAATTCCATGCGCTCCACGCTGCATGATTTTGTGGCATGAATTTTCTATCTCGATGAAGAAAGATATCACTGCAATCAAAAGCTAATGAATCAATGCACATTTTGAGCAGGTGAGCCAAGACATGATATATAGGCAAACAATTATCAGAATCACAAGAGTAAAAGCTGATACCTATACATATACTGGAAAGCACCGAGCACTCTTTTCTCTTCCAATGTTGCTTTTGCTCCTAATATCTTCAATGCATCTGGAGCATGAACAGCCATGATGCACCCATTGTACGTTTCTTCAGAACCATCAGTACATAGAACTATGCAACCTGCTAAAAATAGACAACTATTGAAATTCATGAATTCCAATATATAAAATTTAGAAAAAAAATGTCATAAGCACTATTGTTGCTGCTTACCCTCATCATTAGTGGAAACAGAGGTTACCTCACTGGAAGTTCTTATTTGACAGCCCAAAGTTTCCAGGTTTTCTTTGACCTGAGTTATTTTGTTTTCCAAATTTAGGGAAAAAAAAAAAAGACTGTTCCATTACTGAAATTGATGAAAGTTGCAAATAATCAAACTCTCTAGAGCATTGGAGCAAGCACCTTGTTGACATAAGAATGCGAACGGCATTTGACAGTAAGCCACTGAGGGCGGCCAAAGAGCTGAAGTAAATGATGATTTCGGCAAAATGAGAGTATAGAGAAAGCTGAGAAGCTCATAACTTTATCTGAAGGGCAGGACCAGATTGAACCACACATTGGAATCTGCATAGATACATACCTAAATTCATTTCAAACAGAACTAAATGAACTTAATAAATGGACTAAGAAAAATACTCAGGAATCAGGATAATGAATCTTACAAGATAACCTTTCTGAAATAACTCAGAATATCCCCTGGAATTGATAAAATGGCCTAATGTTTCATTCCTGTCAATATCTGGGTTGTGCTCAAGCATATCAAGATAGCTGGATAAGAAAAAAAATTAAAAAAAATTACATGTAAATAAACTGCTAAAAGATCTAAAACCTTTTATTTAAGTGACAGAAAGGGGGGCTAACCTGAGGACATCATCCTTAAACTTCACAAGTTCTCGGAGCATTTGCCAGAAGTATGGATTTAAAAGGTTCATTTTCTGTGCAAACAAACCTGACAGACCATTTCTGCTACCCCATTCATAACCTTTGCCTTTGTCTAAACTAACTGAAAATGACATATCTGATAATTCCAAATCCACTCCAAGGCTTTCAAACAACTCCAACATATTTGGATACGTTACCTGTTCAATTTTCATATTAATAATTCAACATCTCTATATAGAGAATGTTTTGCCCATATACTGTCATATGATTAAGAACTACTAGTTAATCATATTTAAGACAACTAATAACTATGAACATGTAGCATTTTCTTGTCACTTTTTTCCTTTTTTCAATATTGGCGTTATACCTTCGTTTTCAAGTTCTAACTACATACTCTTACTATTTTAAGGAGGTAGTCCTCCCTTTTCAACACTCATCCTCCAAGTGATGGAATGGAAACTATTCAATACCCACCATATAAGGTGAGTGAATGGAAAATCGAGCTCCCCAATAACTCTTGTTACTGATTTGCCAAGAAGAAATTGCATTATAATCAAAAGACCACCAATAATTGCTTTCAATTATTAATTATTATTAGTACTAAAAACATATGAGCATCCACAATGATGCTCTATTCATTGAGCTAAATCTCTATGCCCCAAAAAAAAAAAAAAAAAAAAAAAAAAAAATTGAGCTAAATCCCATTATGGGATGCACACTTGAATAATTGAGACTGACTGTAAACCTTGAATTCATTGTGTACACCAAAAATTTAAATCATTCTCAATAAATTGAGATTAAAAAGCAAATTTGATGACACTTGAAAACAGAATTCATTTTAATTTATCAAATTATACGTCCTTATTATATTTATTATTGTTAAAATATTTTACAATTACAATTACAAGATGAAATTGAGATTCATGTAATTTCACAAAATTCATATTGGAAACAAAAAAATGAACCCTTTTTTTTTTTTTTTAAAGAATAACAAAACTATAGTTTGGAAAATGATAGGCTAATAATAACAATTTTCGATATTTAACTTTCTAAAGTTTATTATTTTCTAAAAAAAAAAAAAATTCTAAAGTTCATTTGAAGATTCGCTAAATGTTATAGAATATAAAATAAAAATAATATAAAATTTTAACTGTAGTATTCATATTAAATTTTTATTTTAAACATTAAAACTAATATTTGTAATTACATTCCATAAAATTCAGTAATTTATTAATTTCAAAAAGGTCTTCCTTTAGTATTGATGATCTTTTAATTTTTCAAAAAGAACTTTTGTAAAATAAAAAAAAAAAAACGCGTATTTCATATTTACCGTAATTAAAAAAAAATCATTTATTATGTTATGTACAACGCATACAATTATTTCAAAAAAATAAAATAAAATATTAAATAGAAATAATGGAATAAATTGGGTGCAGTCATATGTAGAATAGAAAATTCAAAAAATAATCACGAGCCAAATTATAGAAAGATTTAGAAATGGCACTATTCACGATCAAACAGCTTAACAAAATTTTTGTATTAATATGAAAGATCCCTTTCAAAAGATAAACATCTGAGCTTATATTTTAAATGATTGTTAAGCTGTTTTTTTGCCAAACATTATTTGGCTGATGAGGAAAGAAATTGTCCGTTTTACTACTAACTAGAATGTATGACTATGGGGCGACCACGTAACGACCATACCCCCTTACCATACACATCTCATCCAAAAAGCCCCAACCCAACATAAAAATAAAAAGAAAAATTCCAGCTATTATCAATTATTCTTCATTTTCAATTTTACTATTAAATTTTTACTTTTTCACAAGTACTAATATTTGATTTTTTCTATAATGGAAGGGTCTTTCTGTCTTGTCAATTGCAATTTTTTTTAACTCTTCGCACGTGAAAAGCAAACTAACATAAAAATAAAGTGTCTTTTTTTTTTTAAATAGTATTTATTTATTTCTACGTAATAATCCTTATTAAAGGATAAACAAAATTGTTAACTATTAATAAACATATTTAAGGGCCAACAAAGAATTTTATCATGATTGAGGGTGTGTTTTCTGCTCCTTATTATTCTTAGTAGAAACAATAATAAGAAGGTAAAAGTGAGACTTACACGATTGAAGACCATGAAACCGAGGTCTACATCAACAGAATCAAAACGGACGGTTCTAGCATGGCCACCTAAGCAATCCTCTTTCTCGTACAGATCAACCTTAACTCCTGATTTTGCAATAACATAAGCCGAAACAAGTCCACTAATCCCTCCTCCAATCACTGCAATTCTCATTTTCGACATTATGTAGTTGAATTCCTCTTTTAATCTTAAATGTGTGCTGTGCAGATCGAAATGCAGATGTTTTGGAAAACAAAACAGCAAGAAGAAGAAGAAGAAAGAAGAAGGCGAAGAGGCTATAGTTGTGGATAAGTCGAGTTATGGAATTTGAGAGGCCTATCGTTTCTTCTGCAAACACCAAATATATATACCCAATGTGATATTATTTATTATTTTTTAATACGTACACCGC
Organism: Croton setiger; assembly: GCA_948099555.1. Taxonomy (NCBI): domain Eukaryota; kingdom Viridiplantae; phylum Streptophyta; class Magnoliopsida; order Malpighiales; family Euphorbiaceae; genus Croton; species Croton setiger. The sequence continues at coordinate 9,545 of CANUEY010174228.1, forward strand.
GTATTATTAACAAGTTTATAATTGAAGTACTAGATTCTTTTCCAAAAAAAAAAAAAAAAATTCCAATCCACAACAATAAACGACATTTTAAATTCAAAAGATAAAGATTAGCTTTTAGAATTTGATTTCTATTTTGATTATTTGTATTTTTTGTTAAAATCTTTTATATATAAATTTACGGTTTGGACTCAAATCATTATTCTAATAAATATAAAACTTCTCATCTCTTCAAAAACATAATTAAAATTACTACTAATTTATAAATTAATTAAGTACTAATCTATCTTTGTATAAATCTATAAATCATATAAAAACTAAGAAATTTGTGTTCATGTGGCACACTTTAGAACATAAAGATTGCTGAGTTGGCACACTTTATAATATGTACTCGAATATCTTTATTAAATTTGATGTTCTTATGAATTGATGACATTATTGTATCTTTTAATTTATTATGCTAATAGTACGAGAGAAAAAATTACATAATAACTTAATAATAACTTCTATAAAATTTGAAGTTGACGAATATGAGATGACATGGCAAACATAATGAGAGGCAATTTTTGTCTATTTTATTTTATTTTTTATCAATTGTATTTAAGTAGTAAAGACTTTTCAATTTCTTATGGGATTCATAAATTTATTAAATTAATACTTATAACTTATAAATTTTTATTAGTGATAATAATTTTATTTTATTTTTTATTAGAACTAATTTTATAATAAATAACCTTTATAATATCTTTTTTAATTAATAATAAATTTTAAAATTTTCTATTAAAAATAATATTTAATATAATGAACATTTTCATGATCTTGATAGTATTGGAGCTCTTGGAAGGAAGATGATACACTCTGGTTTTCATCGAGCACTTCAATTGGAATCTAACTCATTGAGTTGACTTTAGTTTTACTGATTGCAACTGTTAGTATTGAAAGAGCATTCTTAGCTATGAAGAACATAAAGACGGAATTCGCACTACAAGATGGAGGATGAATTTACTTAATGATTGTATGATTTATTATATTGAAAAAGATATATAATTCTAATAATTGAGAATGAATCAATGAATCCTTTATATATACCGTGACTTGAATTAATTAATGCTTTTATTGTTTACAGAGAGTAATGAAGTTTTGCTCTCTTTTTGGGTGAGACAATTTCATATTCAAGTTAGAAGTTAAGAATACTAAGAATTTCTAATATATTTGCATTTTTATAAACAAATTATTAAAAGGAAGACAATTTGCTAGTACTAAAAAAGATGGTAACCCATTAATCTGTTTTTTAAGAAAATAATTGCTTTGTAATAAATAAGAACCCATTTTTATATCAAACAAGATCATTTGAATTATTTAAAACGGAGATCAATTTTATTTGAAACTTTGGTTGTAGAAGTTTGGTCTTAAAACCATTACATTTATAGTTCATTAATGCTCCCACATTGCCTCAAGAAATCGTCCAACTTTCCATTTTTTGGAGCTCTGCAACTCAACCAATATATATATGATTAATTTAGTTTCAATTTAAAAAAAGTCATTAAAAATATTTAAAATAATGTTATTTAAAAAAATTAAATTTTAATGATTTTTGTTTTCATTATAAATGTTGAAATTCAATAAATAATCAAATTAGTTTAAATATTACAAATTTAGAAGTAAAATACCATATTACTATAATTTAGCATTCCATTATGCTAATTATTACTATATATTGTAAAATTGTTAAAAAATTTATATCAAATGACATTTATAATTTTATATTAAAATGGTATGGTTATGATTTGCTTAAAGAATATTCGGTTTTAATGGAAAAAAAGTTCAAATATAATTTTATTTTAATAAAAATATATTGTGAGAGAGAATATCACCTCTTATTAGAAACACTTTGAAATGATGTGTCATAAAAAAAAAAATTAATGAGACTAAATAATATAGATACTCTTAATTCTAAAAAATAGAATGAGGTTAGTTACGATAGAAAAGATCATAAATAATATTAATTAATTTAATTGATTTTAATATTTCCAGTACAATTGTAAATTTCATAAATTGTGAATGTTTTGAATATGTAACCCTATATGTAATATTTCAACTATATTTTTTTACTAATATAAATATAATATTTGAAAAATTAATATTATATATCAACTTAATTTTCTTCTATCTAGGGTTCAGGTCAAAGTAGAAAACCATTAATTTATACTCGATATCCATTTAAAATCTATATTTTTAACAAGACTTTAAAAATATTTTTATATTATGAAATTGATATATTGATTATAACCTTTATATATCAAAATAAAAAAAAATTATCAATGCACGCTCCTTTAGTTGGAGAATAGAATTTTCTTAATGTGAATTATCTTTTTTGACGATTGTTTATTATTTACATCATTCACTTTTTAAAGACAATAGAAAATTTTCATTTACTCTTCCTATTTATAATTCATATTTTTTTTCTATAATTCTTATTTTTTGAAGTTTGGAAAAAAATTGAAATTATAATATGTTTCATTTTTTTTATATGAATTTCTTACTTGAATGAGTTCAAGTGTGTTTTTAATATAAAAAAAAATTAAAAAATATAAATCCATTTAAAATTTTAATTTATTGTCATAATTTAAGAATCAAATGTAACAATAAAAAAATTAACGCTATGTTTTTTCTTTAAAAAAATAAAATTATATTTAATCTCTTAAAAATTTATTTCTGTTATGGGTCTCGAAAGTAATATTTAACTAATTTCATTAAAAACATGTCATTTTATTTTCACCTTTTATGTAAAGATCTAGAAATAGAAGTTTTTATTTTTTTCAACAAAAAATAAAGTTTTTATTTGACATAGCGTAACTATGATAATCTTATAGTTATGAGATCATGTATGTCACATTGGCAAAAATAATAATAATAATAATAAAATGAGTTTAGTATTATATGATTATAGATATTTGTAAAGAAGGCCAAACGAAAAATAAGTTCACTTTTTATATTTTTCTATTCAAATTTCTACTAATAAAATATACACACATGTCATCATAATAAATAAATAAATTTGTAAAAGATTAATTATTGTAGAAACCAAAAATAATTTATTATGTGAGAGTGAAACTGTATATTGTGAGAGAGAATATCATTTCTTATATAGCATATACATTTTTAGATAATATGTCATAAGAAAATATATACGAGATTAAGTAATATAGATACTCTTAATTATAAGAAATGGAATGGAATTAATTTTAATTAAAGATATCATAAATAATATTAATTAAAAAAAATACAAATATTAAATAATATTCATACTAATGTTAAGAAAATATTAATTAAAAAATGTGTTATTTACTAATATTCTTAAAATTTACACCATACAATATTTGAATTAGAAAAAAAAATACTTAAATTAGGGGAGAAAAAAAATCAGTGAATTGATTGATATAAATCAAATATGTAATTAATTTTTAAAATAATATTCCGCACATAGCGTACAAATTTTAGTTTATTTAAAATGTAAACTTATTTATTGCCATAAGTAAAAAAAAAAAATGTATTGATCAGCTATTTAAATTAATACTTCTTAAAATTAAATATGTAATAGTTGACTGTTTTCAAATTTAAATATTTTTGAAAATATTTTTAATTTATATTAAATACTTCAATTTCTGAAATTAAATTTAAAATTTTAAAATTAACTAACATTTAAAAAAAATCAATTTAATAAAAAAACTTAATCAACTTTATAAGTTATTATATGTGAAATGATTAATTTTGTGTTATAAGTTTAAGTTAATATAAATCATTAAAATTTTCCTTTTTTTAGTTTTTAATAATGTTTTTATGCCAATTTGGTAAAAAATCCAAAATATTTTAGTTAAATTAAAATATATATTTTATTAATGTTTATAATTAGTGTGAACAATTATTGTCTTTAAAAAAATAATTAAAAATATTCAAACAATGTTGTTTTAAAAAAAATCGAAATAATATGTGTATATGATTTTTCTTTTCTATTTTATTATTACAAAAATTAAATAACAAATAATTAAGATATGTTAAATTTTTTAATGTAAATTTAGAAGGAAAATACCATAAATTAATAATATAATTCAGCATTTATTTACGCTAATGACTGTTATTTAAAATGATTAAAAATTTATATCAAATCACATCTATTGTTTTATTTTGAGATAATGTGATTATAATCTTTTTAAAGGATAATATTTTTAAAAAAAAATTCCTTAAAAGATATATATATGAAATCAGGTATAATTATGATGAATTTGAAAATTTATCATAATTAAAAAATTCAAAAATAATATATATATATATATATATAATATAATATAATATAATATAATATAATATAATATAATATAATATAATATAATAACAATATTTTAGGTTAAATTTAGAAATTATTTTGAAATTGATGTTTTTAAACAAATTTATCATTTCTTTGTGTTTACATTAAATTTTTCTTAATGTTTAAATACCTTATCATTATTCAATTTTTGGTTTTTAATATTTTTAAAATATGAAACTTAATTAAGGAAATAAATATTGAAATTGTAGGTTAGGTAATCAAAATGATATAGATAATAATAATATTTCCATTGTCTGATTTATAATATTAAATTAAAATGACAGGTAAATTTGCTAATAGTAATAAACAAATATTAAATTAAAATGACATAAGTAAATTTGTTAATAGTAATAAAAAAATATTAAATTAAAATATTAATGGAATAATAATTTTAATACTTTACCATTATTCAATAATGTAATGAGATAATAATTTTAAGATTAGAATTACCTCAAAATAATTTTAAAATTATGCATGTAATATCATTATTATTTGTTTTCTATTTACACTTGTTTTCATAATATTGAATAAAATGATTGTAACACAATAATGACCTCATTTGGTAACAATCATAATTTTGTTGTTTGGTAAGCTAAATTATATTTATACTTAAGTCAAATTATATTTATACTTAATTACATTAATTAGTGTATTTTTATTTGTTTTTTTCTATACAAATTAATTGGTTCAGTTTTAAAGTTTAATTTTTTTTAAAAAAAATCAAATATATTAATACTAATAAAATAGAAATTTGATTTGAAAATAAATTTCAAAATTTTAAATTGAAATTACACGCATAATTTATATTTCAATTTAAAATTAATGATATTTTAATACTATTAAATTAAATTTAATTTAAATCTAACTTTTATATACAAAAATTTATCACTGTTACATTTTTTTATTTTACTTTATTTATAATAAAATATATTAAATTTAGTTAAAATATTATTTTATTTTCTGCAATAATAATACTATTTATATATCAAAATATTTGATAATGGGTTCATTATTTTGATGTTAAAATATTTTGATATATTAATTTACTCATAAGTAGATATTTTTATAATGGTATTAATAATTAATTAAAATAAATTCAATAATACTCATTAGAGCATTAAATATTAATTAGCAAATTAAAAAAATTAATAAAAGTTTTAAATTAGAAAGTTAAATTAGTATTACCATTTTCTAATGTACCATTTGATCAGTAAAAAATGATAGCTTCAAGAAATTAGCATCATCTTCTTAAAATCATTTTGTTTTCATTTATTTGTTTTTGTATTTGTCAAAAATATTAATATTTAATTGTAATATTAAAGGTTTAATAAAATAGAGTAAATACTGTAGTTAACTCTCATTTATTAGTGTCATATTTGTCAAAAATATTAACATTTGATTCCATGAGTTAAGGGTTTAATAAAATGGATTAATATTATTGGATTCTCATTTATTTGTTATCATATTGGTAAAAAACTTAAATTATGAAAAATGTAAAGAAAAAATTTCATTATTAGAACTCATAAAATTAGACTATTGCTTCATTTTGAAATTGTAATAACAAGTTACTTTCCTTAATAAAAAAATATGTGAATAAAATTTTGAAGTAATTGACAATTATGATAAATTTATTATCTTTTATTACTCTACAATTTATTTTTTTCAATTTCCAGTCATGCAAATTTAAAAATTTAATATAAAGAGTTTTTATTTTCTCTAATAGTGATTGTGATTGTGGAAAACTAATAAAAAAGTTTAATATAAGGAGAAATAATCTCCGTAATTATGGAAAACAAAGAAAAATCATAGATTTTCAATATAAATATCTCTCCTACTAATCGAATATACATTGATTAGTAATAACGAGTGATCTGAAAAAAATTGTAAAGAAGCCAAATTAAATATATTCAGTAAACTAAATCAAACTAATATTTTGATATGCTAAATTTGAATTAATTTATAAATTTCACATAAATCCTTGGATATGATACATTTAGAAATAATTTAGAAATAGCTTGTTTAGTTATTTAGAGAAACATTAATCATAATTGTAACATTAACAAACCCACAAAGAAAATGGATGACAAAAGAAAAAGAGCAGTAAAATGGCAGGAAATTGAAAATAGTAAGAACATGCAATGCAATGTGAAATTGCATTGTTTACTATTATAAAAAGAAAAACAACAATTGTTGTCTTAAACAAGTAAATATAGAAAAAGATATGCTTACCAATTCAGTAACAGCAACTCTGCATCTTCTAATATTTCTGTAAATCACCATAAAACTCGAAAGAGATGTGCAGTTTGAAAAAAAATATTAATTCACGTTAACCAAACAGATAACCTGCAGGAAATCAGGTATATCATCAGAGCTTAAAGATTCAACCTTTTCTCATCATAGACTGAAATTCTTATTCTTATGTTGTGACCAACATCATATGCATCACGAGACTGAATTGCCTACAAGCTTTTATAATGCAAGAATCACAGACACGATAAGAACACTGTTATTTTCTTTTTAATAGGGAAGACCACCATTAGAGCATCTAATCCACTATAGAAAGTAAAAATAATGAACACATCATGAATAAAAATAATGAACCGCATTTCTAAAATAAATCACCATAAAACTCGAAAGAGATGTGTGAGAAATTATCCCTTAAGACACTGCTGTTGAGAATCAATGTTTGGAGAAATTAGATTTTTCAATTACTTATTGATTTATTATATTTTTATTGAAAAAAAATCTATATATATAATATAACAAGGTTTTGGGCTAAATTTGAAAACTATTTCTAATTTTATGTTTTTAAATAAATTATGTATTACATTAAATATTTCTTAATATTTTAAATATTTCTTATTATTTTCTCTAATACTCATTTCCTCTTATTTTAATAACTTTCAAAAAATTCTAATTTAAAGAAAAAAATTTGAAATTGAAAGTTATAAAATAATAATAATAATAATAATAATAATAATAATAATAATAATAAAATATTTCGAATTAAAAAAATAAATTTAAAATGGAAAGTTATAATAATAATAATAATAATAATAATAATAATATTATTATTATTATTATTATTATTATTATTATTATTATTATTATTATTATTATAGACATTGATGCTTCAAGTTTCCATTAATTGTAGATTACATTGTAATTATAAATTACATTGTTATTTTCTTTCTTTTTTTAAAATTTTCAAATTTAATTTACTTCCCTAAATTATTATTAGAATTTCTTATCTTATTAATTTCTATTTATTCTGTCTTATTATTCGGATTGTATTTAGTGATTTCAGTATATTTTATATTTTTGATTTTTTTTTTAAAAATTTTCAAAATCAAATTTCGGAATTTAAGGAATTGAGTTCAGTTTAGTTTTGAGATTTCATGTGTTTTGTTTTTTGATTATATTTTTGATATTCTCATGTTTTGCTTTTTCTGTTTGTTCATAGGGATAAACACCTTAATGGGATCAAATTTGGATGCAAAAACATGAAAATCAAATAATTTGTAAGAGTTGTTTTATTTTGATTTTCCAATATGTTCTTCAAAATTTCATAAAATTTCATTAATTTCTTCTATTAAAGCGAAATTACTCTTTAATCTTCAAATCTAAAAGTATGTTACTTTTCATATAACTTGTTTGGATGCATGTGATTGTCGTTTGTAAAGTGATAATTACTGTCTTCGGCCTGCCACATATTGGTAGGCCACAACCTCCATTTAAGCAATTTATTTTTTGTTTTTGTTGAATTATTAGGTACATCCGAAGTTTTAGTTTAGTATGATTGATTATAGGGAGAATATAGTTGGTTGTTAAAAAAAAATGAAAAATTAGATTATTTTGAATGCTTATCAATATAATTTTTTGGTTAAATTTACAAACTATTTTAAAATTGATAATTTTAAATAAATTTATCTTTTTTTATGTTTGTATTAAATTTTTCTTAATATTTTAATATTTTATTATTATTCAATTTTTTATTTTTAATATTTTTAAAATATAAAACTTAATTGATGAAATAAATATTCAAATAATAAATTAGATATTCATTATCTGATTTGTAATATTAAAATATTAAATTAAAATAATATAGGTAAATTTGTTAATAATAATTAAAAATATTAAATTAAAATGATATAGATAAATTTACTAATAATAATAATAAAAAATATTAAAATTGAAAAATATTAAATTAAAATAATAATAAGATAATAATTTTAATTCCTTACTATTATTTTATTATTATTTATTTCATTTTTACACTTATTTTCATAATCAAAAGTTGGATAAAATGATTGTAATTAAATGAAATATTTGAGTGATTAGTAAGAAAGAAAAGTTTAAATTTTTAACATAAATAAAATATTATTACTTCTATATTTGAGTTATCAAATATTTTAAAAAATTGCTTCTTAACGAAAGAAAACTATTACATTAAATGTATATATTTTTTAGATAAAATATATTAAAAATAAAAAATTTATAAAGTGAAGTAATTTGAAATTTATTAAATTAACTACTCTGACTTTAGTTTAATAAAGAGACACATTAATATTTTTTTTTTTTTTAAAAAATAGGAAAGTTATTCACTGGTTTCTTTTAGATATATTAAGTCAAATTTTAAATAATAAAATATGAAAAGATAACTATTTTGTATCAAATTAAGAAAATTTTGAATCAAATATGTACTCTTATTATATTTACTACTAATGTCGCGCAACGTGCGGGTCAAAAATCTAGATTATATAGATAAGTAGGTATAGACTATAACACTTTCTTTATAATTATATATTTTATATAAATAATGAGATATAGACTTTTGATTGTGGATTTAGATTACTTTTATTGTTAAATCTTTTAATTCTTTATCATTTTCTGAAATTTATTTACATTTACTTTTATGCTAATACTTTTTCAAAAAAAAAAAAAAGTTAGTTGCTATCAATTTTTTCTTTTTATAATATATTGTCTCATACATCAAAAATATGTAAAATATTTTATATGTAAACTAAAGATTGTTAATTCTTTTATTATTATTTTTTTAAATTTTAGAATATAATTTTGTAAAATTTATATGATTTCTTGGTAGATTTGAAAAGACATATAATTTTGTAAAATTTATATGGTTTTTCTTGATATATATAATCTTCAATAATAAGCTTTTTCTTGTTCATTCCGAATTTACCATATTTTAATTTAATTTCCTTGGTTTCAAATTATTTTTTATATTTTTTAAAATATACATCATATTTTTTAATTATATTATTTAATTATAATAAATAATGTTTTAATATATATATGATTTGGTCTATTTCTTAATTGAAATTTAATTATTAAAAATATAGAATTGTAAATTATATATTATTTTAATCCTCATCATATTTTTTTAACAAGAGTTATGTTTTTGTTATTTTTCTCTGATAGAAATTTTAAATTTAATATTCTTAGATGTAACTTGGTGGTATGGAATGACATACACTTCACTCCAATTCCATTGCAAAAAATTTGGGTATTCAAAATTTTTTATTCCATCCTTTTTTAATTTTAAATTTTAATATTTACCCCATTCTTTTCTAATTTTTTTTTAATTTTAAATTTTAATATTTACCATTGATATTTGATATAATATATTGTTTTTTTTTTCAAAATGAAAACTTATATATTTCATGCATTATTTAATATTTAATTAAATATTTTTGAATTTTACATAATTAAACCGTTTTGAATGATTTAAATGCATTTTATTTTGAAATGAATTTATTCTACATTTAAATTTTGGTTTGGATTATATTGCAACTTAAATTTCCAACTCATTGTCAAACAAGTTTTATTGTGTACATAGAATTTAATTTGCTGATTGGATTAATCTATTTTTTTTTAACTTAATTAAGTGATAAAAATAAGTGTTATAGATAAAAAAAAAATATCTCTTATTAATACTAATTCAAAAAATAAAATAAAAACTATTAGAATAAGGTAGATAAATATAAGAATCTGAATATTAATATCAATCTATTGTAAACATATACAAATTTACATTATAATGCCAAGGTGATAAGTAGACTATGTTTAAAAATTTTAATTTCAGATGATAATGGATTTCAAATGAATGTTTATAAAGAAATTGCAAAATTTTAAAATAATTTTTTTTTTCTCATACAAAATTTAAATGATGTTTATTAATATATTATGGATATTGTTATTATAATATTTTGTGTAATTATTTTGTTTATAAAAAACATGTTATTTTTAATTGTAAACATTATAAAATTATACTTCAATATTTTTTTGAAAGATAATAAAATTATATTTTTATTGACAATATAATATACCAATAAAATTATTTTTAACCAATAGCTCGAAGTGGTTCATAATGATTTTCTATAGAAAATATGAGATAAGTCATGAGTTTAATTTTTTAGTAGTACAAATTTTATTTAGACATCACTTATATTAGCAGTTAAATTTGAATAAAAATTTAGTCAAATAATGAATCATGATTGTTTAAAAAAAATTATTCTTAGTAAGCTAAAATAACAAATTATAAGTTGAATAACAAGCAATTGCATTTTTATTTGATGGAAACAAAACCGAACCATCATCTGAAATTACAGTTACGGTTCCAATTCCTGACGGTAAAAAATCAATTGATGAAACAGTTAAAATTTAGTTTGGTAGAAATAGGCACACCTAAATAAAGTGTGACATATTAGGTTTGGTAGAAATAGCCAAACCTTGATCTCCCACATTTTTCTACCAAACCACACATACCGCCGTTGATGATTTAAGAAAATAAAAGTGTGTAATTGCTGTGCATGAAAATCAAAATTACAATATAAAAGACTTCACTAGATCACTGCGTTTATCTAATAATATTATTTATTTTTCTTACGATGGAACTGATATCTGTATTCCAGGATCTTAGTCGCCGTTTTCTCATCAACTTCTTTCAAAACTTCATCTCTACTGGCTGTTTGTGGTCTGTCTTCACTACTTACATTACTTCACGACTACTTAACTAGTAATTAATTATTCATTTGCTTGCAGCTTGTTGGAAGGAGGAGGCTCTCAACTTATCTTCAAAGGACCTCATACTTCTCCAAAAGTTGATTTGATTATTCACAATCCTCAGTTTTATTGGAAAGTACGTAAATTCTCAATTTGACTCTTCTTCAAAATCAAAAATATTTTAATCACATTGAAACGATGATTGTTTTTAGGTAACAACACGACGCAACGTCGGTCTTTTTGAATCTTATGTTGATGGAGATTTTTCTTTTGTTGACATTGACCATGGTCTTCTGAATTTTTTTCTTGTAAGTATTTAGCACAAATTAATTATTTATTTATATTTCAAATTAATACCCTCATTTTAATTCACAATATTACAGCTTCTGATTGCCAATATGGACAGAGATACTGCGGAAAGGTGATTTTAAATTTATAATTATACTTGTAATAATAATATCTTAATTTATATTTTAGAAATTGTGTTTTGATGGTATTTTAGTAGCGGCTGGTGGTGGAAAGGAATGTTATTTGCATCTGCTATCCCATCAATTGGCTTGTTTTATAGACGTGTTTGGAGACAAAACACTCTTACACAGGCTCGCGCAAACACCTCTGCTCATTATGACATTGTAAGTTTGATGCGAAATAAAATATTAATTATCAACTAATACGACTTGAATTTGCGTAATTAATTGTTTACAGAGTGCTCAAGTGTTTGCTCTCTTTTTGGATGAGAGAATGATATATTCTTGTGGAATATTCAAGGTGAAATTAAGTATTTCTAATATATATTTGTAAAGCAATTAGTTGAACAATTAGTGATGTAATCACATTTGCTAAACGTATTGTAGACGGAAGATGAAGACTTGAACACAGCACAGAGTAGAAAAATTTCTCTTCTGATTGATAAAGTAAGTTGAATGACTAGAAGATTTCATTAAAATTTGGTATTAATAAATTTACTTTGTGTATAAATATAGGCAAGAATTGGACAAAAGCATGAAGTACTTGATATTGGATGTGGATGGGGAATTTTTGCCATAGAATTGGTCAAAAGAACAGGATGCAAATACACTGGTGTCTCTTTGTCTAAGGAACAACTCAATTTTGCAGAGCATAAAGTGAAGGAAGCTGGCCTTCAAGTATATATATACATATACATATATCTACCCATCAAAACTACTAATTTTCCCATTTCTTTAAAAATATGATTATTCATTTTTGCAGGATAATATCAAATTCATGTTATGTGATTACCGACAAGTGCCAAAAACTAAAAAATATGACAGAATCTTAGCTATGTGAGTTCCCCTTTTATCTAAAGAAATAAAGTAAATATCTTTATAAACTCACTAGATTTGGTTCCAGTGAAATGATCGAACATGTTGGACATGAATTCATGAAAGATTTCTTCAGTAGTATTGAATCATTATTGGCACAAAACGGCTTGCTTGTCTTACAGGTATTGATAATAATAATAATAAAAGGATTAATTATCGTCATTTAAGCAATTAATGTTTAATTTTGTGTTCCTCATCAGTTCATAGCGTCGCGAGATCAAAGTTACGATGAAGATAGGCGATATGTGAGTTTTATGCATGAATATATATTCCCAGGTGGATGTTTACCATCATTAAGTTGGGTAATTTCATCTATGAAATCAGCTTCAAAACTAAGGTAATATGTATGTCAATTTTGTATTTATGTATATTGCCATATAATTTGATAAATTAATTGTGTTATTTTCTTGTAGCGTGGAACATGTGGAAAATATTGGAAGTCATTATTACCCTACATTGAGACATTGGAGAAACAATTTAATCCATAATAAGAGGTCATTTAATACTACACTTACACTTTAAATACCTTGTTTATATTTGTTGTTTTCTTTTCCATTTTAAGTTTCTTAATTTGTCTAATTAATGATTTTTTTTATTCTTTTTAGAGAAATTAGTTAATCATTTTTTTTGGTAGATCACCTTATTTATGTTATTTAAAAATATAAATACTTTATTTTTCAAAAGTAATATCTCTCTACTTTTATTGTGAAATAATATGATATTTATATTTATATAATAATTAAAGACTTGTTATAATTTTTATTATAATATAGTAATTAAATCTCATTAATTAACAATTAAAATAATATTTCATATTAAAATTTAATTAATTAAATTATGTAAAGAAAATTTTATATATAATTTAAATTTAGTTAATTAATTATTATAAATAATTATATAGAAACAATTTTTCATTTTAAAATATGATTTAAATATGATTAGTTAATTATTATAAATAATTATGTACAAACAATTTTTCATATTAGATTATAATTTAAATTTAATTAATTATTATAAATAATTATATAAAAGCATATATTTTATAAGACACGAAATAAAATGGGTATTCATGTTGATTTATGTTATTAACCAGCAAAATCATGGAGATGGGATATGATGAAAAGTTCATAAGATGGTGGGAATACTATTTTGATTATTGTGCGGCTGGATTTAAGGCTTATACAATAGGAAATTATCAGGTAAATTATTCATATTCTTTTATCTAGTGTATATTTTACTTTTTTTTTAGTTAAAAAATATAATTTATTTAGTATCTTATAATAAAAGAGAAATTATTGAAAATTTAAAATTAAAATTAATATTGAGAAAAAAAATATAAAAAAGTTTGTTAAAATTTATAAATGAATATTTAAAAAAATTTGAGTAATAGTTATATTTTGGGAATTATGGAATCTAAGTTGAGATTGATGTCAGGTTGTATTTTCACGTCCCAGAAACACCCAAACATTAGGGTTTCCATACAAAGGTTTTCCCTCAGCATATCAAGAACTTCAAGCTACACAAACTTCTCCTATATATTAAGTTTTACGGATTCTGCATTAAATTTGAAACTAAGTCTGATTGTATTATTATTATTATTATTATTATTATTATTATTATTATTATTATTATTATTATTATTATTATTATATGAAATGGCCATTTGGCTCAATGAATTAATAAGTGTGTACTTTTAACAATACTAATAAATAATTCAAATAATGTTTTTTATATAAATTAGTTGTGCTCCAGTTTATTTATTTATTTATTTTTTACTTCTGTATCGGTTCGATCAATCGAATCAAATTAAATATACTAAATCACATAAAAACCGAACTTCTATTTTTAGAATCGAAAATCAAATCCATAGAGTGAAAAAACAAACTTAACCGAACAGCATAATTTTGTTACTGTACCCTTTACTTTGGTTTAAAAATTGAAAATAATCTGGGATTCGATTACAATTACTAGATCCCTCAAAATCTGGAATTTGAAGGACAAAATATTCAATCTAATTTTAGCTGAAAATCTAACAAAATTTCAACATTTTTCTCAAATTCAACACTTAAAAGCAAAACTACATTCTCTATTAACAAAATCTATTATAGAAATACAAACAAAATGGAACAAATTGAAAAAAAAATGGAAAGCGGCTACGGTTTAGCCCTAGGTTACAGATTAGGGTTCGCACATATATATATATATATATGGTTCGGTTTTCTAAATCATAAAACCACAAATTGAACGAAAATATTATGTTTCCAGATTTCTACCACTTCAGATCAAACCAAACCGCATTTTGTTTTGATTGTAATTTTATTCTTTTTATGCTCGCCCTAATTTAATTATTGGCATCATGTAATCCAAATAATGTATTTTTTAGAAAGTTAAATTTTTAAAAGGTTCAATTGAAGATAAATTATTTCTTAGAAATGATATGATGAATTTTCGAGAAGTTGAATTATTTAATAAAAATAAAGGATAAATTATCCATAAATATAATTAAGGAAGTGCACTTCACGAGGAAAAGTTACTTCATCGTGGGAGAGAAGTTGTATTCTTCAAGTTTCCGTTTCTCAAATGTTTTCGAAATGATAAAAATCATAACCACACCTATACATCACTATTTTCCATGGCTTCTCCTCTACTGTGACTCTTAAATACATTGCTACCAGCTTCAGTTTCTTTCTTTCCATTGTGCTTCAGAATCACCTCCCCCATCTTCACATCACTTCATACTCTCGCTTCCTCAGGATCCGCTAGGGATGGCCATGAAAAAAGTTCAACTCCAGCCAGTTTGAGCCTGTGATTGATGATTCCTGATTAATAAAAACTGCTTAAATCTGAATCTACGGAGGGATTGTCTGGCTAAGATTCATGAACCGTCTATTAATTCGGGCTGATTTACCGTACGATTCAATCCTGGTTCCGACTATTCATGGGTAGTTTTGGTGGTTCAGTCCCTCGGCTTGCCCGACGATTCAGGCATTTCTCCTCTATTTTCAAATTAAGTTTATTGCCCGTATTGTGAAAATATAATAATTTTACCGTTAATTTTTTTTTTATTTTTTTACGATCCTTTTAGATTTTTATATAATACTAAAATAACACTTTTTTATCTACTATCATTTTTTTTATCATCAAAATGACTATAATACTATATACATTATATCTTCACCTATAAAATTTAAAATTATTGTTAAATAATAATTATACTACATAAAATCTTGATAATGATTTATTAATATTATTGTTAATTTTAGAACAAAAGAATATTGTCATTTTTTAATAAAACATAAATTTCATTTCCTATTATTCAGAATAATAGTGTTTGTACATTTAATTTTTATATTTTTTTAAAAAAATTGAAAATTTTGAAATTAAAATTTATTCACAAATCTTATAGCATAAAATGAGAAGATATGTATAGATACCAAATTAAAATTTTATTTAATTATAAACTTTTTTATTTCTTTAATAATGTCTAATAATTTTTTAAATATTTACTTCTAAAAATATTTTAGGAGAACTTCAATTAAAATTTTTGCAAGCACCTGAAATTAATATGATAAAAATATTAAAAATAATTTAATTTAGATCAAAATGATAGTAGAAAAATTATGTAAATTTATCACCAATTAATTAATATTATTGAAATAAAAGAGATTATCACTAATATTATTATTTCATTCTACCAGATAATATAATTAAATTTTACACAAATACTTCTTACAAATACAAATATAATAATAAATTTATTTTATTTTTATTCTTAATATGAGAATTTATTATTAATATAATAAATCTATTATAAACTATTAATATTTAAATAAAATTCAGTTATTCATTCAATATACATAAGAATAATATAAACTTCAATAAATATACATCTACATCATTTAATAATATTCCAAATACTTTTTTTCTCAAATCATTTATAAATATTTAGTTGATTATAAATAATTAATAATTATATTATTTTAATATGAGTATAATTAAAAGGAAGTTTGAAGATTTTCAAACTAACTTTAACAATATTAATTATTTAATTGAATGATTACAATAATTTGCTATTAAAAATAAAAAAGTAAACTATTACAAAATGTATAGGTATTTTAAAGCTAATATTGTATCATATATTAAGAGTAAGTTCTTCTTACGTCACCATTTTCCCCACAGTGTGACGACATGGGTTGAAAAAAGGAACTAGAGGGATGAGGTATTATATTATACATTAAGATATATATCTGTTTGAAAATAAATGACTTATTTATTTAAATATTAGCTAGTATTTATTAAGTAATTTTAGTAAAAAAAAAAAAGAAACTCAGTAATTAATTTTGTTAAGTTAAAAAATAAAGGCACTTTTTTAGAAAATAAAATAGGAAAAACAAACAACATTCATTCTATGACTGAACGAGTATATCATAAATTAATCTTCTTTCATTATCTCAAAATTTTCATGAAAACTACCCATTAATAATTCATGCTCGAGTAATCACTGCCTTCAATACAACCATTAATATAGTGGTCCCACCCTAAACAAAATGTTAATCAACTTTCTAATAATAATTAACACAAAAATAGCAGCCATGGTTGAAACTAAACTAAAGAAAGAAAAGTTGAAATAACAAAAAGAGAAGCCGCAGTGTCAGACAGACAGGGACAAAGCTGTATTGTCCTCTGTTCTTTATTAAAATTGGTGTGTACCCACATCCTCTAATTTCATTATTATTATACTCCCAACGTTCCTATTTTCAAAAACCGTTGGAGCCAAAACCTCCCAACCCTCTCTCTATTTACCCACTATGCTTGCCATGAACATGAACCTCTCTGGGCTGTAGCCACATTTTCTTCTTTCCCCAGTCTTACAAAACCTGTAATGGGTTGCTTTCTTGGATGCTTTGGATTTTCTGCTTCCAAAAGAAAGCGCAGAAAGCCAGTTAATAGAGTTCAACCTGGAGACCAAGTAAGTGTTACTTTGAAGATTTCTGTTGATGCTCTTTTTCTATCTTTTGAAGATTTCAATTTTTAAGTTCAGTTATTTTTACAGGGTCTGTGTAGTTATGAACCTCTAGATTCTGCTTCTGCAAATCTTGATAAAACAGGGGAACCCATTAACTCAGATTATGAGCCCAGGTCATTTTTTGGTTCAATCGTTTTAATTTAATTTTTGTGTTTTGGCATTGTATTTATGCTTTTTAGACTCAGTTAGGTTGCTGCTTTGTTTATCGCTTACAGGAAAAGAAGTAATGAACCTTTGAACTCCAAAATTAGAAAGAAAGTTAGCTTTAACTTGAATGTACAGAGCTATGAGCCGATTCCTAAAGAAAGTGAAAACTGTTTATGGGAAAGTAATGAGGACGAAAACAATGAGGAAAATAACGAAGAAACTGCAAAAAAGGGCCAATCTTTGTTTCTTTCTGAGAAGATGGCATCTTGTCCATCAAATTACAGATACCGAAACTGCATTGATAGCTATGATGAAGAAGATGAAATAGCATATGAAGAAAGTGATTTGGATGATGATGAGGATGAGGAAGACAATGATTTTGATGAAGATGATGATTTTGATGATTTTAGAGTAACCCATGATGAATTTTTAGGAGAATTCGAGTCTTTATCAATCAGTTCAAGTAAAAAAGATTTTTCTGCAGTTGCAGATGCAGAGGACAAATCTGAAAACCGGAACCCAATTCAAGGTTCAAATGAAGAAGGATTGAAAAATGTTTTGATGAATCAAAATGCTAGAAATAGGAGTCAATATGTTCATTCTGTGCTGAATCCAATAGAAAATGTAAGCCAGTGGAAAGCAGTGAAAGCTAAAGGAATGCCTCCGCCAATGAAAAGACAGAGAAAAGAAAATATAGCATTAGATCAAGAAACAGCAGTGGATGCCAGTCTCTCAAATTGGTTAGGTTCTGTTGATTATAATAAGAAAAGCACATCTGATAGGACATGTTCATGGAGAATCAGAGAAGACATGCCTATTTTAGATATCAACTTGGAGCCTTGAAAAATAACTCTTCAAAATCCTTCCTCCATTTCAGAAAATTATACAACAGATAAGAAGAAAAAATAGGTGTTGGTTTGTAAGTTTGAATTCAATCAATATTGAAGTAGAAGTTGGCTTCTTTTACTTGCTGTTGCCTACATTGGACAAGTGTGAGAGAATTTGGGATGTCATTATTTGTTATTTTATCTTTTGATTCTTTGATCCATTTCTTCTGATTGGTTGGAAGAAGGGTTGTGTTCTGAGCAGTTCTGCAATTTTTCAGAAAGTGGGTTTCATTTTCTTTGATTTTTTTTTTCCTTGTCCTGTCATTTTCTGAGCTCATGATATGTCAAATAGGTTCCAAGGGAATAAAAAATAAAATGATCTGATTTGGAGAAATTGCATCTTCAGCAAACAAATCATTGAAATAATCCCATTTCTCACAAATCAACTCAAAGTGGCAATGCCAATAATTTTTCTATTATATTCGTACATTAAATACATCATATAAGCTCTATCAGAATTATTGCTCTGTTTCAATCAGATATGAGATACATATATAGCTGAAGCTCCATGAGATGAAACTCGCTGCCACAAAACTAATGAACTAGCATCAAAATTAATTTGATAAGCAACACAAGTAAATGTTTGAACTTTGTAAAGGTATGAGATACTGGAATTGCTTTCTTAGTCTTCATACCTTTGGTCCTCTCAACAGTAAGTTGAGAACAGGCTCATTTACTATCGAATTTTTTGGTCCTAGAGGATGATCCTTCATTGACTTATCCCCACATATCTACAAAATGTTGTGACCAAGTATCTACATTATGTTACAGATGCATGAATCAGCATCTTCTTCTTCAGAATCACTATTGTCACTGCAGCACAATAAAAAAAAAAAAAAAAAAAACAATGATTTGAGGAACAAGCACTATACAATAAGTATCCATAGCTCAAGTATAATGTTCATTTGCAGATTGCATTTTCACTGGGTTTTGATGCAAACCATGTCAGTTGAGAATAGATAAAAATCTGATAGCATGGTAGTTCCACTAAAACAGAAGTTAGTGGAGCTAAACATATATGCATTTCACCTTGGCACTAAAATTTGTACTTAGATCTTCAGAATCTATTATATAAATTATAAATTTCAGTTCAAATTTTAAGCAAGCACAAAGAAGCATTCTCTTCTTCTTCTTCTTCTTCTTCTTCTTCTTTTTCCATCTTGAGTAAAACAATGAGAATAAGTTGCAGGCTTTTGCAGAAGATAAAAATGTGAGACAATTACTAAGTTGCAGCAATATTTTACAAATAGGAAACAGGCTGCTCGGGCCTTGAACAGTACAGAATGAATGTTAGATACCTATCGTTATACCCATACTAGCATGTTTTTGTATTGTTGATGTTAATGGCATGAAAGTATAGAAATAAACCATCCCTGCTACAATCCAATGAATCAATAAGAACAATAACATTCTCATACCCACCAGAAAATTGTTACAGAACCTACTTGAAGGATGCATTGGATAGAGGGAACATTACTCTTAACAGTCAAAAGGAGAAAAAAAAGGAAAAGAACCAATGCAGCCAACCCAAAACTTTAGGAAAAAAAAAACTGAGAGTTGTTAGCCATAAAGAGGGTCAGAATTGATATTTGTCTAATCCAACCTACGGAACAATATTCTTTTAAAGCATATCAATAAAAGCCAAGTTATCTGTTAGTTGTATTTAACCTTAACCTCATATTTTCTCTATTATAAGGTTGAAAGACAATTGAGCAGGTAGGGAAGTAGATGCTATATGCAACTGCTGCTAACATTCAATTCAATCAGATAGCTTGCAGAACTGCTAGAGGTTTTCACAGGTTAAAACACGCATTTGAGAGATCGGCATGCAAGAATGAAAGTAGGCCTACTATCTACTATGCTAGATTAGGAAATTTCAAAAGCCATCTATATATGTTGTTTCAGAAAATAATCAATCCAACTGAGTGTCAATCTGAATCAATTGCATAAACATTCCAAACAAATGCTATTTGCATTTAAGCAGTTAAACAACAAGGCCATAAGTTAGAAAATTGGCTTGAGGCAACGAAGCACTTATTCTAATGTTGCAGGAGTTGAACCAATACCATAGCTAATGCATCTTCTCTCAACACCTAAATCCCCACAAAACAATACCTTAGCCTTAGTGCAGACACTTCATAAAACTTTTGTTTCCATAGGATCCATCCACCCTTTCATAAAAGGTAACCTTAAGTTAACAATCTATTTCAATGAAAAGGGAGTACTAAATCCTAAAAAGCATTCATAGAGATGTGCACAGTGAATAGACTAGAAAGACCAAGCTTTCTCTTGTTGTAACTCCAGCATAAGTTAGGTGTGTATCTGAATATTTCATAAGAATTACAAATAAAGAAATAAACTTTCCCCAGTCTATTTGGTTTGGTGAATCATTCATAAATAGTTTGATCCAATAGGTTCAACTTTAAGATCCCATAATTTGTAGCATTCAACAAAAGTTGCTTACTTGGAATTACTTGAGAATGAAGGGAAATAAGCTTTTCTCAAGTGGCAACTGAAATAATCAAGTTTAAATACAAACACAAACAAAAATCAGGTGTCTGCTTGCACTAAATGCCTGGCATTCACTATCACTAGGTAGGTAAGTCACCTCTATTCAGAATAGCCTGATATTTCTCTCAATGAGACTATTACACCAAACAAACTCAAATTAATATTCAAGCATAAATGCTTAATCTACTTCCTTAACCCTAAATAGAAGGATACACCTTAAGAACTCGCGACATATGCAGATAAATGCACAAATACAGTCAGTAAAAGTTTATAGCTTGAACTGATTAATCAAAGCTATAACAAGTCAAAACATTGGAAAGTTAAAAAAAAAAAAAAAACCAGAAAGAACCTCAGATTTAACAATGAAAAGAAATCTTATCCTGACATAGATCCACATTCCAATATTAGAATGGTCGTTCCACCAAATTCCTAACTCTGTACTGGCATAGTATAGATAAATTCCAATAAGTTCCAAAAACCAAAAACAACATTCAGAGTTTCAGACAAATTCAGAAATAAGAGGATAAAAACAAAAACAACTGCAAGCAAAAAGCCAAGGGCCCAAAAAAAAAAAAAAAATCTTGTAATTAAAGAGAAGAAAAAAAACTATATAATTACCTCGGTTCAAATACTAAAACCTCTGCAAGCTTATTTCCATTGTTATCGTTCCACTGAACTTTTCTCCTCACCCTCTCAGGATTTCTAGACATCCCACCTCTCTTAGGAGGCAGCAAAGCATTAGATTCACTGTAATCTTCACTATCATGAGGAACATTCTTTTCAGAGTCTTGGACAGTTATCAAAGGCTCGTTAGCAAACCCATTAGTATCTTTACAATCCTTATCCATTGAAAATTACACCGACACACTAACAAAAGCTGAAACTATGAAGACAAAAGTAGGGAAGAAGGGAAAAGCAGCAGATAATTGCTGAACAAGCAAAGCGTTTTCTTCCTAGCTAACAGAATCTAAATTAACCCAGATCGCTTAACATTAAGAATTACCAAACCCTAACCCTAAAATTCAAACTTGGTAGAGATTGGTATAGTTAGCAGACACACTATTATGGGAATCCAACTTGGTCAACGCTCCTATGATCAAACACCGAATTAATCAAGAAAAGATAAAATCCAGAAACCTAAGACAAAAAGACCAAAGAAGGGAAGGCATTGACAGGAAAATTAAGATTTTCCTGAGAAAGTGAGGAAAAATTGAGCTAACAGAAGCAAAAGATCCAGTTGGTGTTTAGTAAACTTGATGTACCAAAAAGGAGACGAAAGCAAAGAAGAAGAAAAAGAAATTCAATGTGCACCAAAATAAATCGAGAGAACGCAAAAATGAAACCATTCAGTTATAGTTTAATTAAACCAATAAAAAAAAGGGAATTTTTAGAACAACTAAAAAGAAGAAGAAAAAGAAAAAAGAATGAAGAGAGCAAGAAAGAAAATGGCAAGTGGGTTTTACTTTCCATTTCGTTTTTATTTCAAATTTTATATACTTGTAGTATTGTTTACTATTATTATTATTTATTCCTTCAAAAAAATAAGTATTATCTTTGCATTTTACTATTTATTATTACTACTAGGAAAAGAACAATCCTAGATATGATCGGACAGCTGTTAGCGTGTGAGACCCACTAGGTATTGATATTATTGGCCTATGTTAGTTAATCTCGTTGTGACGGTGCTCTATTTGACTGCTTTGCTTTCAGCGCTCACTATACATTTCCAACCTTATCAGTAAAACTGCTACAAAGCAGTAAAATACTGTCGGTACTGGTTTGATTCATGATTTTTATGTGATAGAGATAGAGGTTTATAAACGAGTCGTTAATTTGGCCCAATTAATTTCAATTAAGAACCAAACCGAAGTAAGGACAAGGCAATTTTATTTTATACAAATAAAATAAGACTTGGGGAGACAGAAAACAGAATTAACTAACTTTTTTTGTCAGCAAAAAATTGATAGGGGCTATACATTTATGGTTGAGAACGTTATCAGGAAAGAATAAAGAGAACAAGTATCAAGAAAGGGAGGTTTCGTTTTTAAGAGAGACGAAATCATTTTGTCTGTGTTTTATGGATTGTAAGAGAGAGAAAATAAGAAGTACTGGGTTTGGGGTTTTGGGTTACAGAGTGTTTGAAATTGAAAAGGATGAGAAGTATTTCATAACAACTTTAACCTTAAAAGATATATTTGATGATCATAAGGGTAAGTAAAATAACAAATATCCTAAATCTCTTGATATCAGTTTGCTAATTTATTGTAAAGTTTAATTAAATATTTTAAGTTTGTAGGTAATACCCACAAGCAGAAGGTAATGGTCAAATTCTAACAAAATTTGGATTAGAAAAGCTATTTTGATTGTTTTACCAAAGAAAATTTATCTAAAACTGTTATGTGTATTTGTTCTAATTTCTGGTCTTAAGGTATAATTGAAGAAACATCAGTTAGGAGATTTGTCGAAGCTTGCCTTGAGGTGATGTTGTGGTTTACATTGATCATCTTCTTTTTAAATATGTTCTTTTATGTCATCTTTGATTATTGTGATATATAATCCTTTATTGTTGTAGAAAAACTACATTAAAGAATTGACTGAATGACAAGGTAATTATGGACGTTTTCAGGGAATATACAAGTGTCTCTGCTACAATTATTGTGTTCGAAAGTAAATCTCTATTTTAGATGCATATTGCTTCATTTTTCACCTTTTTTTTCTTTTGTGCTTCATAAAGTGGAAAATAGAGTCAAGATACTAAGTGATATAAGAGAACTTGCTTCAGCTGAGAGGTTGGATATCTTTATGCTCACCTACACAAATATTCTTGAACATCAAGCTGACATTTACTTCAATTTTCTTGCGGCTCATTATTTTCATCTTATTAGATTATTTTTCCAGTAGCAGAACCTGATACATGCATCGTCAAAATATAGAAGTAGAACTCCATGCATCTTCGAATTCCTGAAGGTTTCCTTTGACGATGACCCTATTATATGATTTTTTTTAAGCATTGATCTCAAAATTCCTGAAGGTTTCAGTGGCAATGACCCTATAATCTACATATTCTTTTTTTTTTTTTTTTATGTAGCTTGAAGTGGTTGAGAAGCTTGCAAGAGACACAAGTTAGTAGATCTTCAATGAATTGGTATATTCTTAGTGTTCAACTCAGGCTTCTCTTGAAGCTGTTTGAAATTGTTCTTCCCAAATAATTTTTAGTTAGAATTCACTAAATACGTAGAAGACCTTTATTGCTAATTGTTTCCAATTCTTACATGTTGCTGACATGTTTTTGGGTCTGACAGGATCTTTACTTGGGAGAATGCGAGGCGGTTAATGATAATTCAATGGGTATTATCTCCTCCCAAGGGATATCTTTGCTTTCTGTGGATCTTTCTCGATCAAATGTTATAGATTATGGAGCTGATTGATTTAAAAGGCTGCACAAACCTTCAACCATTAAATTTTAATTACTGTGGAGTTTAGTTTCATTTGAGATGTTGTGACTGATGAGGTCATATTACTTTGAAAGCAAATAATTTGCACTATAACATTATCAAATACATATGTGGCCTTTGTGGAGCTATTCCATAGTTTTAGTTATTGAATTATGAGATTGGCATCATTTCTTTGCTTGTATGTACGTAACACAATTTGGCCATCTTACCTGCTAATGGTTTTCTTCATCCTTCAAGTTGTCTTTACCCGTGATATGGTACTTATGAGATAGCAAAATTTTTTAATGAAACCAAGAGGACATTATAAAGGTATATTTGTTGAATAAGTAAATTATTGTCCCACCCTTGAGTTTCACCATTAATTAGCAGAAAATTCATTCTCCACAATTTTTTATTTACTTGAAATATTTTATGAATAGATAAGGGTGGTTTGGTATCAAGTTTTTGGTCTTCCTTTCTTTTTAATTTTTTTATTATTTAAGATGACGAAATACGTTATTAAATTACTACTTTTAGACTTCGTTCAGCAATAGTTTTTAAAGTAACTGTAACACTAAAAACTATTTTTGTAACACTCGATTAAATAATATTTAATATAATTTTGAGTTGTTTAAATAGTATATTGTCAAAGACTAACTCATATAGTTTTTAACTTTTTATAAACAATTAATATAAACAGTTAAACGCCAATAAAACATTTAATTTTGCCAAACAAATCTTTAACAAATAAATATAATATAATAATTAATATCTTAATTATTTTTTAAAAGAATGATACATCGTATTTGTGGGTGTTGAGTAAGCGGGAGATACCACGTTGGCATGTTACTTTTGGTTTGGTTTGGAGGTGTCAAGAATTGACTTTATATTATGGGGTCAAAATCAGTCCACTTCCAAAAATATAAAATAAATCATTCAAGTTTACATCAATGACGTGACCAGATCATTTAAAGAAATGGGAGTTGGATAAAAATTATTATCACGAGTTCGTGTGCGCCTATGTAGCTGGCATTCAATAATAATCTTGTATAAATGTCTTTATCAATCATTAAATTCATAAGAAAATGGAAATCTAAATTAATTGTATTTTACAACAACATTACCTGCCCATAATAATCATCATTATAAACAAGCTGTAGAAATTGAGAAGTGATCCAAATGGCTTCCCTTACAAATTACAGACAAAAGTTAGGTGCAAGGAGAAGTGAAAGTGAAAAGAAAGAAGAAAGGAGGGTAGTTCGCTTTAAAGGCAACTAAGCATGATTGCTTAACCTGAAACTTCTTCATCTCTACTCAAACTTCATCATTGCCGAAATGAATTGTTTTTAAGGTTAGAATAATGAGAATTCACAACACATTTCAGCCATGGCTTGCTTTCAAAGGGCCTCACCTGCTCTCAAGGAGATCCTACTCAAATTATACCAGTAAGTAAACTGACTAATTTTCATTTTCTTTTTTGTATACCTCTCTATTCTTTGTTTCCAACACCATTCAGCTCTGGTTTGTCCACCACCTTTAAACTTCACATCCAATTACAAAAATGGAGAAAACTATTGATGTTCGAGGCAGAATGTATAAAATTATAGGCAAAAGAAATTTGTTATAGTTAAAGAAGACATCACCAATCAGAGTAGCTGTAAATAGCTTGTGTTGTCCACTATTGCACTATCTGAATATGGCAGACAAGATTCCAGGTAGATAAGCAATGAAATAGACTGTACTTTGATGGAAGTCGGAGGGCCAAAACTCAATAGTTTTTGCACTATACCCACAAAATGGTAAGAATCTGTCGCTGTAATGGCATTTTGTAGGGGAGGTAAAGCCCAATGATGAGCTCTTTAAGCACTGCACAAATAGTACAGTTAGCATAAATGAACACATGGTATTATGAAAGATGAGATCATGTCCCATAGAAGCAAAATAAGTAAACACCGTGACGGCTCCAATATTCAATCCACTCCTTACCATTCAACAATGTTAATAGCTAAATATGATAAATTTTAGCTCCAAAGATTGTTATCAGTGATTCATCAAAACAAGAGACATGAAAAAGATGAGGGAAACCAGCCATGTTGCTTGTACCAGAGTTTCATATAAAGTCAGAATAGCTGAGCCGTGAACTAACAGGGCATTGTTCAAGTGAAAATTTGAAGTTTCTTCTTCACTCAATTTGCATGCATTTTACACAAAATGACAGTTGATAATTTTATCATCATTTTTGTTTCATGACAGTGCTGAAAAACCTGTTGAGCTAGAACATCACTTGTATGAATTTGGGTCCGTAGAATACCACATTCAGGTAAGTTTTCAACATTCTGTGCACGACTAGATTTCTTTAACATGCAATCCAATTCAAACCCTACTTAATAAATAAATACTACTTATCATATGGACTGATTATGCATAACAATATAAGCAGGCCATCTTTTTCTTCTATATGTTTCCTATTATAACTAGCATTCTACAAAATTTTGGAGAGTTATATTGATCAGTTGAACAGTCTTCAGCAGCAGATCCACATGATAAGTGCCTATCGATATCTACTCCATTGCTGTCCCAAGGGGTTCTGCAATCACGTGGACTTTCACAATATACTATACAGATGATAAAGGAAGTTTGTTC
The DNA here is from genome assembly GCA_948099555.1 of Croton setiger. Classification (NCBI taxonomy): domain Eukaryota; kingdom Viridiplantae; phylum Streptophyta; class Magnoliopsida; order Malpighiales; family Euphorbiaceae; genus Croton; species Croton setiger. Next base: position 36,922 of record CANUEY010174228.1, read on the forward strand.
AGATGCTGTAGAAATTGTTGAACCTTCGAGGGAAGGCTACAACCTCACCCTAAAACTTAATTTTTCAAAGATTCCTAGTGGAAAAGGTTTGCCGCTATCCCAAATCAGCATATAATATGATGAATCATAGCATATATGTCCATAGCAACATTTTCATACAAATTTTAAGATTTTATTACTTGGTAATTTAAGAGTTGTTTTTGGTTGGGCCAAAATCATTTCTGGCATGATCCTAGACTTTTTTTTCATTATAAGTTTTCTATTCCTTACCCTCTTCAGTACAATAAAACATAAACATGATACAACTATGGTAAAACACTAATACAACAAGGGAAAAGTTTGCTTTGCATAGAACAGATATACAGCTTTCAAATGAAAAAAGTTCTGAGCTGCATATTTAAGGGAAAGTAGTATGACTAATACTTTGGTTTTGTAATTTCCAAACTTCTTACTTCCACTAGAAGTATATGTGTGCGTGTGTGTGAAAAAGCAAGTTTAGTAAATGAGATTTGAGTAATTTTCAAGATATAAACTATAAGATCTTGAGAATAAAACCATTCAACCCATCTTCTTCATACCCAAGAACAGACATGAGAGTAAGGATGTAAGTACAAGCCTCAAAACCATGCTAACACCAAAAAAGATGAAACTGTTGTATGAAAGTAAAAGTTCAATTAGAGGAAATATAAAGCACACACCTGAAGTTTTGATCAAG
>CANUEY010174241.1:0-10176 GCA_948099555.1 Croton setiger
ATAACAAATTAAACCGTCGTACCCAACCCCCTTACCCGAATCTCTGAATTTGACCAGTTGCCTTTAAAATAAAAACGGAGTCACTTTTAAAATAAAATCTTTTTTAATTTTTCCCGAATTTTCGGGTGGCGACTCTTTAAACAGTTTTAAGATCGACTAGTTTCGGCAACATCCCAAAACTAAAAATGTTTTTATTTTATTCGACAACACTATGCTATGTGACATTCCAACCCTAAACCCTACGTCGTTCCGACGTCATTTCATGCATTTTGTGCATTTTCATTTAAAATGCATCATGATAATTAAGTTAAACATGGAATATATGATTTGAATATGATAATATATGATTTGGATAAGAAAAACAAGTCATGTTATAAGCTCGTTTGTCATCGAAAGACACGAACGGAGCTAATTAGGGTTTTCGGACCCGCGCGATCGGAAAATGCAAAAATCGCGTAAAATATGAACCTTTTGACTTGGATATGTTTTGATATGTTTTTGAATATGATTTAAAGATTTTTGGGACCAAAATTATACGACGACGTCGTACGGTTTTGGTTTCGCAAAAACAAAAATGTCGAGCTACGGACTCGGTGTAGGCACTGATCGAACCGCGACAAATTTTCGGATTCCGATTTTTACGAAACTTCAGACACGTGTTATGCTATTTATTTTGACACCCAAAACAATTTTTAAGCTGGTGTTGGAGTGATTTGGGGGCTGGAATTAAAGAGAATTGAAATTGAGGAAAGTAAATAAAAGTAAATATATGTATTTACTTAATGATTAAGTATAATGCAAACATACCAAAAATAATCATTCAAATCCAGAACAAATAAAAATTTCATTTTAACCCCTAAATACCAAGAATTTGCAAATCTGCCCCAAAATTAGTTTCAAACCCATGATTGAACCTATTTCACTGCTCCACAGACAAACAGAATGCATCTTTCACAAACTTCAAAATAATCTTCCTAACACACATTGCAACCAGGCATCTTACTCTATTACAATAATTTTGAATCATCAAATGCATTTGGTTTCAAATGTGCATTTCAACCCCTTTATCAATAATCTTCTATGCAGTTTCACCGATAGCAATTCTGTGCAATAACATGGAACATGATTGTGGACTCTTGTATGAAGAACATGACATGGGATTGCAATCAATAGCAGCAGCCTAATAACCACAATCATAACCACAACTACAACATCTAAACATTTTATAAAAGAGGAATAAACTGAGTCAGAATGCATAAGACAATCATTTCAAATCTGGGTTCAGAACAGGAAAGCCATCAGATACTATCAAATGAATATATGTTTCTGAAATCATTTCATAGTGGAAGAGAAATATCAAGCCACATTATGAGATCAGATCAATTTATCAAGGAGAGACTCATAAGATCAAATTATGCCATCAACAACAAGGCCACAGGAACAGTCTGCCTTAATTTCATCTAGCAATCATCACACTATCCATCATTCATACCAAGGATATTTATACATTGTAGTCATGCATCAACAACAATCGATGATCCAGTAGCAACATACAATAAATAATCAAGGACTCAAATTGTTTCAGATTCCATGATTTGAACAAAAGCAGATAACAAAGCAAACCATGCATATTTTAACTATTTCTTCTATATTCAAATGGAAGCATATTTTAAATGAAATGCATGGTATTGCAGTTCTGGACAATATATGTTGAATGGGGTTCAATCGAGATGGCTAATCCTACATTATTCATCATGTATGTAGGTTGAACAGTGGCAGACCACAACTTACAGTCCCTTACAACAGTTTCAAACAACAAACTCTAGAACAAACAGCAACTGTAAACACCCACAAACACAATATCTTTACTGACCCAGGACAACGCAACCAGCATGTTTGATATGCAAATTCCTTGACTACATCCATCAGGACTTCTAACAGGAATGCTCAACATATTGGAATATACACTAAGACAGACTATGCACAACCATGGGCAACTTATATATAATCTATTGCAAACAAAAGCCATAATAACAGAGTAACAAGACTACGTAGTTCAATGGAATCATCCAAATTATATCAACAATACTTTGAAGAATTGCAGAAAGATGAAACCAACAGAAACATAAACATATAAATAACAAATACAGCATCCAGATTAATGAGACTTACTAGGTTCCCAAACATGGGATTTAAACAAAATCAATAAGCAACTAATATTAAATGAAGGAGACTAAAACTGACAGAAACAAATATAATCTTCGAAATATCAATCACAACAGATCTAAGAACAGAGAGAAACAACTATCACTCAAAGGCATTCAATCAGGAACTCTGATGAAATCATCCATTGCATCCAGAAAATTGAAGCGAGAAATTAAAGTAAATGAATGAATCAGAAAGGGGTACCTCGAAACAGAATTTCCAAAATCGATTTCAACTGAGCTTTAAGTATTTGTACAGGAAATCTTCGATTTCAAACAGTGGGAAGAAATGTTTACACTCTCCTAAATCGTTCCTAGCTTCAAATTGATTTTGAAGTAGGAATTACAATTTTAAAATTCCCCAAAATTTTCCCCAAATCCAGAAACCCTAGAAATTTCTAAACCTACAGAATGCTTTTCTATTTTCTCTCAAATTGTTTCTGGAATGCTCTCTGGATTGGAACCTCCCTCCCCTTTTCAGAATGGTTTCTTCTGGATCTTTATCCTCGCCTCTCTGTACGATCCTTTTTTCTTTTTCTCTGGTCCTTCCACGTAGCAGTTTGTTGCGCTTGTGGGGATCTTCTGTAACCGATTTCATTTAAGTCCGCCTTGCACTCGTCTTCAACCTTCGTCATCTTCTTCCTTTGTCTCTGTCTTCGACTCAGTTTGGAGGCTTATTTGTTCTTCAGTTTTCAGTTCGAGTTCTTGTTCCAAGCTTCTGTCTTCGATTTCTTTTCATCTGTTTTATTTTTTTTTTGTTTTCGTTTAATTCAAAACGGCACCGTTTCAAACGAAACGGGCCATTTGAATCTTTATTTAAATGAAATCAGATTAAATTCCGAATCAAACCAGTTTGGTTCGATTCGGGATCTAACCTTATTTCTATTACTTCCCTTCTTTTCTTTTATTTACTCTTTTAACCTCACATCCTTTATTTCTTTTTCAATTAAATCCCTTTTCCTATTTTAAAACTCATTTTTTTTCTCTTTTTCTCTTTTTTTTCTCTCTTTTTTTTAATATATTTTTCTTTTCTCATTTTTTTAAATAAAAATAAAAAGAAACTAAAACTAAAAATAAGACAAATATATTTTTTAATTTGAATATTTTTCTTTTAAATTTTGGGGTCAAAAATTGAGCGTCAACACATAGCTTGAAATTCTCATTTAAATCATATATCATCATATTCAAAACATATCCAAATCATTTACTTAATTTTCATGTCATATATTATATCAAACTATAATGCATTTTAATCAAAAATGCACAAAATGTATGTAATGACGTCAAAATGACATAGGGCTTAAGTCGGGGGTGTCACACTACAAAGGCAAAGGAAGGAGGCAGAAAGGGGTTGGACTCAGAACGGGGGGAAGAGAGAGAGAGAACCAGAGCAACTAAACAGTGAGCTTTCGAGTCAGTTCAGGTTTTTCTGAGTCCTTTTGAATTTAGGGATTTCTATTTTTGTAACTGGTAAACTCTCGACTTAGGGTTCGTAAATTGGGGAATTTTCCTAGGTTTTTTTTAATTTTGAATTATAAGGGTTAAAAACGATTTTGATCTTGTTATTCCTATTTTGATTTTCGACGAAGAGGATTGTAATTGTTGAGGAATTCTGGAAACCTATGCACAGCAATTTCTGAGGTAACTTTACTGTTGATTTCAGCTTCAATTTTTTCTTCGGTACTTATAGAACAATATGAAAATCAGATTGAATTTGTTATTTAGATCCTTCTGTTTTGTTTTTCCGCTGCAGTTTCAACTTTATGCTTCCCCTCTGCTTTGTTTTGTTTCTGACTTCCATTGCAAGTTTTGTTGTCATTTGTTTTGGGTTGTTGCCATTGCTGTTTCAGAATTGCAATCCTTGGGTTTAGAGTTTATAGCTGCGATGCTTTAATTCCTTTTATTGCTCAGTTTTCATTTGAATCTAAGGCATGAGCCATTTCTGTTTTCGGGCGCTAATTGGTAAGAGGTTGTGATTGAGTTATGAGTGCCTAGCAAGTGAAATTGTTGTTGTTCTTTGCTTGGCAGTTTGTTCACTGTGGTTGTTGCATGCTTTTAATTCTGTCACTGTGTTTCACGATTGCCTGTAGCTAATGCCTGTCTCCAATTTTGAATGAATGCGGCATGAGATTAGAGTGTCCGCCTTGTGTTGCCTATATTTTAGTTTCATGCCTGTGTTTTAATTTCTCCTAGCCTGATCTTTCTTTTTCCTTTTTATCTACTGCTTGTGGTTCACGTTTGGATTCCCATTTGTCACATGCTGCCTATCTGTGCCTCATGATTTAATACATGTTTCCATGGCCACATTTGGAGCCCAAGGTCCTGTTTCTGCTTGCTGAAGTAGGAACCAACCTCTGGCTTGTGATCATTAGATCCTTTTAATATGTTGGATGTTAGTACATTACTCACATAGGTAAGGAATTTTCTTGCTAATTTCATATGTTTGAATGTATTGTTTGGGCAAGATGACATGAATAGGGGGGCTGTAGGAAATTTTAATGAGGGTTGCTTGTATGATGTTCACACAGGGGCTGTTTAGGCAATTAATCTCCATTGCGATGATTAAACTGCGAATTATTGGAGGATGGGCTGTTATTTCACAATTTGAATATGTTAGGACTTATTTTTAATGATTTTGCATGTGGAGGACCACTTTTGAACATAAATGGATCTAAGGGGCCAACTTGGTAATTTGGCGTGACACATGGACCAAAATGTATTTTTGCAAGCTTGATGTATTCTTTTAGTAATTTCGCATGTTAAAGCTTTATTTTATGTTGTTTGTGTGACTGGTGGGATGTTTTAAGGCAATTGCATGTTTTGGGGGCAAAATGGTAATTTGTCTTATTATGAGGAGTTAATTGTAATTTGCTATGTGTGTTGTCAAGTTTTAGCAACTTTGTATGCTTGTGGTAATGAATGGAATGATTTGATATTTGCATGATTAAGGGATCCTTTTTGCAATTTTTCAAAAGTTTAGGGACTTTATCGTAATTTTCCATTATTATTATAAATTGTTAATTTTTATAATTGTAAGGCATTTGGGATTTATTTCGGGGGTTTAAAAGGGTAAAATGTAATTTTAATAGAACCGGTTTGTAATTATTTTCTTTAGGATCGGAGAAAGAATAATTAGTTTAGGGTGTGGATGGTTTATTTTTCTGTACTTTATTGCTTTCTTTTGTGTGATTGCGCAAACGACTTGAATCACCTAATTAGGAACATCGATAGATTAAAAATGGAATTAAGCTTTTTGAAAATAAATTCTTAACTTAAATTTTGGAAAACAAAAATGGTTTTAGAGGCCGGTAAATCCGGACGTGAAATTTCGGGTTACTCAGATCTTTTCGGTTCCAGACCTTGCCTTTTTTGAAAAAAAAAAAATAAACGGAGTCAACTTTTAATTAAAATTGGATTATTTTTTCTTACAAACTAAAATTTGTTCCCAAAGGGTGGCGACTCAAACTTTTTTAAGACCGACTAGTTCGGCATCACGATCCAAAATCATTTTATCACCATCTTTTTGATAACAAATCCAAAATGAACGTCATCACCAAGGGCGCCTCCCTTGGGCGGCAAGGGCTGCCTTCCCTCCGCAACTTGCGCGTTTTTCGTTCCGGAGCCTTTTCGGGACGTTTCGGGGCTCCGATGACTATTCCGAGGGCATTTCCGTGACCCTCATGAAATCCCGGACATTTCAAGTACCATGAAGGCATACTTCTCGTGATGTTTTACAAAAATGTATGGTCCGGCTCGACTGTTCGCGGTCTGCGGAAATTCATCTTCCGGGCCTCAAAATTCGAGTATTCACATAACCCTGGATTTGATGAAAAGCCTGTAGTCTTCTTTCATCTAGACCCATGAGTTGGTGATGATAATTATTGATCCAATCGGCCTCATTAATCTGGCTATCTTGAATGATTCTTGCTGAATGGACTTCAAGTTCGATAGGGAATACCGCTTCCATTCCGTACACTAAGGAATACGGGGTTGCTCCAGTTGGAGTTCGGATGGCAGTTCTGTAAACCCACAAGGCATAAGGAAACTGCTCATGCCAGCTTTTGTGATTCTGAACCATTTTCTGAACGATGACTTTAATGGATTTATTTGCAGCTTCTACAGCCCCGTTTGTTTGAGATCTGTAGGGAGAAGACTTATGATGCTGGGTTCTCTTATCCTTTAATAAGCTTGCAAACTCTTTTTAGAACTAGGTTCCATTATCAGTAATAATCTCAAAGGTGTCCCATACCGACATAGGATATTAGTACGGACAAACTGTGCTGCCTTTCTGGCATTCAAGACTGAGTAAGAGGCCGCTTCAACCCATTTTGTGAAGTAATCCAAGGCTACTAAAATGAATTGGTGGCCATTTGAGGCCTTTGGGTGAATTTTTCCAATCACACCAATTACCCATATGGCAAAAGGCCACAGTAAAGTAATAGGATTAAGAGTAACGGGTGGTTGCCTTTGTAACTTGGCAAAGATTTGGCATTCATGACATCTTTTGCGCATGTTTCATGCAATCTACATTCATATTCAACCAATAATAGCCCAAATTCATGATTTTCCGAGACTGAGCCATTCCATGCATGTATGGACCGGATTCCCCACCATGTATAGATTTTATGATTAATTCGGCTTCTGCCTCGTCTACACTTCTCAAGTGCATGCCATTCCAAGTTCTTTTGTAAAGTGCATCTCCAATGAGGATGTAACCTGTTGCTAACTGCCTTAGGGTCCTTTGGTCGGATTTGGATGAACCTTCCGGGTACTTCTCATTTTTAAGGTAGTTCAAAATATCCCAATACCATGGTTTGTCATTTACCATGTGCATTATGGATGCTGGTTGTTTCTGAAGTTGAACTGTCAGTGGCCGGATGATTTTTCCTTCCCTAACGTCTATCATTGAGGCCAAGGTGGCTAAAGTGTCAGCAAATTGATTCTTGGTCCTTGGTAAGTAATCAAAGGTCAGATCATCAAACTGCTGAGCTAATTCATCTAAGCATCGAAGGTAAGGGACCAGATGCTCTTCTTTTATCTTCCATTTTCTTATGGCCTGGGAGACTATTAAGTTGAAGGCACTAAAGACCTTTAAACCTTTTATCCCTTGATCCAGGGCTGCCTCTAGTCCTTTTATGCAGGCTTCATATTCTGCCTCATTGTTGGTACAGTCGAAGCTTAGTTTGACTGCAATTGGAATGTATTCACCACAAGGAGTTTTGAATACTACTCCAATCCCGTTACCGCGATGGTTAGAAGCTCCATCAAAGTACATTTCCCAAGGGGTATTATCCACATTTAAGAGATCTTCATCAGGGAATTTTATCTCTTGCATTTGGTTTGTGATGGGTAACTCAGCCAACAGATCTACTATGGCACAACCCTTGACTGCTTTTCTTTGGACAAATTTTAAATCAAAGGCTGCGAGCACTGATACCCACTTGGCCATTTACTGTCCTAAACTGGCCTTTCCATAAGAAATTTCAAGGGACTCGATTCTGCAATGACGTAAGTGGTGTAAGATGAGAGGTAGTGCTGCAGCTTTATGCAAGCCCAAGTTAAGGCCAAACACAACTTCTCAATCCGGTTGTACTTAAGCTCGTAGTCAAGCATCCTTCTGCTAAGGTAGTAGATGGCATTTTTGACTTTGGAGTCTTCTGCTTGTTGAGCTAGTAAAACCCCCATAACTTCATCGGTCACTGACAAATAAAGGAGCAATGGTTTCCCCAACCTAGGAGGTTGTAGGACCGGTGGAGTTAGCAAATACTGCTTAACCTTTTCAAAGGCTTTCTGACATTCTTCATTACACTCTCGAAAAACTGCTTTTCTTAAAAGTTTGAAGATTGGGCCACAAGTGTCGGCCAATTGTGAGATGAATCGGCTGATGTACTGTAGTCTCCTCAGAAAACCTCGGATTTCCTTTTCAGTTTTCGGAGGTGGGATTTCCAAGATTGCTTTTGACATGGAAGGATCAATCTCAATACCTCTTCTACTGATCAAGTGACCCAGGAATACCCTAGAAGTTGCACCAAAGAGATACTTAGTTGGGTTGAGCTTTAGATTGTATTTCCGAAGTCGAAGGAAGAACTTCTCGAGCTCATAAACATGGCTTTCATTTGTCTTTGATTTAATGACCATATCATCCACATACACTTCCACTTCTTTGTGAATCATATCATGGAAACTGGTGGTAGCCATTCTTTGGTAGGTTGCCCCAGCATTCTTTAATCCGAAAGGCATGACCCTATAGCAGTAGGTGCCCCATTTTCTGATAAAGGTTGTTTTCTCTTTGTCGGGCGGATACATCATTATTTGGTTGTACCCTACAGCAAGATCAGTCAAGGAGACTGTCTCATGTCATCCATCCGGTCAACAAGTAGGTTAATATGCGATAAAGGAATATCATCCTTAGGACAGGCCTTGTTTAGGTCCCGGTAATCCACACACATCCTTACTTTACCATCCTTCTTCGGAACTGGCACAATGTTGGCTAACCAAGTAGTTTGAGCAATGGGCTCTATGGACGTGTTTTCTAACTGCTTGGTTACTTCTTCCTTAATCTTCAAGGACCATTCTGGCTTCATTCTTCTCAACTTCTGTTTAACCGGCTTTGCCCCCGAAAAAGTTGGGATCTTATGTACTGCAATGGCTAGATCTAATCCCGTGACGTCGCTCAGCTTCCACATGAAACACTCGGCAAACTTCTTGAGGCACCAAGAAATTTGATCTTTGTATGTACAATCACATGCAATGTATGTAAATTCATTTTCTTTGCCAATTATTATTTGTTCTTTTGTTTCTTTTATTTCCTTTTTTTCTTTATTATTTTTGCCAGGATGTACTTGGGAAGATTGACAGATAAGGTAATAAAAAATTTGAGTATTATTATTGAAAGGGAGGAGATTAAAGCTCCTAGGAACATCAATGACTTAGAAAGGGATTTCCAGTTTGGACGGCCCAATGATGACAGATAAAGTGACAACCGCTAAAATTTCTCTTCGGGTGTTATCAAATGCCTTTACTATTTGATCAGAAGGTGTAGAGTCAGAAACCTCCAGACCTAAACAACTTGCTACTCTCAAAGGGCATACGTTCAAGGCTGACCCATTGTCAATGAGTACCATGGGTACAGTTTTGTCTCTAGTTTGGACTGTGATGTATAAGGCTTCATTATGATTACCCTGGTTTTCTGGCAAGTCTTCATCTGAGAACCCAATGTTTTGTGTTTTTGAGGCTTGGGTTAAAGTAGTCACAAGTGTTTTTGGGCTTACTTCAATCGATGTTTGGAGTTGGCTTAACACCTTGTAAAGAGCTTGGCGATGAGGGAAAGATGAGGCTAAAAGTTCCCATATGGATACTCTAGCTTGGGTTTTCTTAAGTTGGGTTAAGACTGGGTCTTCTTTTGGTTCAAGGGTTTCTCCCCTTGGTTGGTTTGGAACTTTGTCCAGAACAATGGGTTCATATTGCCTTCTGTTGACGCTCGATTTTTTACTCCTAAAATCTAAAAGAAAAAATATAAAATATATTTGTTTTAATTCTAATTTTGGTTTCCTTTTATTTTGAGAATTTTAAAAAATATATATTAAAAAAAAGAAAAAAAATTAGAATTAAAAAGTAGAAGAAAAGAAAAAAATGAATAAAATTGAAGAAAAGGATATAATTGAAAAGAAATAAGAGTTTAGGGGTCAAAATTTGAATAAAAAAGAAAACAAAGGATAAAAGGAGGAAAAGTTCTAATTCAGAATCGAACCTGGTCGGTTCGATTCGGAATCAGAATTTCCCCCTTTAACAAAATGCTGCCGTTTTGAATTAAATAAAAACAAAAAAAAAAGAGAAAACAAAAACCAGAACAAAGGAAGCTTAAGACAGGAAGACAGTCGAAGAAAAACGAAAGCTTGAAGACAGAAGCCATGGAACTGGTGCAATGAAGAACAGAAAATGAAGCGTGAAGAAGAAGACGGCTCTGGAGAAG